>JAOWAR010099982.1:0-28993 GCA_028571005.1 Clathrina lutea | reverse complement strand
CTCGTAAAGCATACTTATCATAGCGACCTCGTAAAGCATACTTATCATAGCGACCTCGTAAAGCATACTTATCATAGTGACCTCGTAAAGCATACTTATCATAGCGACCTCGTAAAGCTACCATTTTCCTTTTTGCATAATGGCGCTCCCTGATTTGTGTTTTGGACATTGGTGCTTGCCAACTTCTTCAAAATAACATTCTTGTCACCTCCTCTGTACTTTTAGCTTTTACTGTCAAGGTGACAACAACCCCTTCCCGACGGGACCGTGCGAGGCAGGCTTCTACTGCCCTGGTGGTGCCAAGTCCAAATACGAGATTGCAACAGAGGCCGGCTTCTTCTCTCTGTCGGGAGCTGCTTTCCCATCGCCGTGTCCAATAGGAACATACCAGTCAGTAAGTTCACACATGGCACTCCCACGGTCCGCTTGTTTTCATCTTGTTTGGTTCTTGAAAATTACAATGTATTTGCTGTCTTGTTTTTCTAATTGATATTACTGTTCGACATGCAGTTGTTTCTTTTATGTGAAAAAAAAATGATGGCAAAGCTGCCGTCAAAGTTTATTAATCGGAAAGCATATTAAATTGGTATTGTAGCTCTTTCTTTATTTCTCTTTCATTGCTCATCTGTCAGGTAGCAAACTTGTAAAACCATTTCTCTATTGCCTCTGTCTCTCTTTGTCGTTCCTCTCCCTTCCCTCTCTCTCTTCTGCAGGCAAGCAAGCAAAGTTCTTGTCTGACGTGTGAAGCTGGCAAATACTGTCCTCAGCTGAACATGACAGAAGGGTTTGTGTGCTCACGAGGCCGCTACTGCCCACTCGGTTCTAAACAACCAACACTGTGTCCCAATGTAAGGAGAACCAAGCAACTCTCCCCTTCCAGCTATTGAAAAACAAAGTCCCTGTAATGATCCAGCATTTCATTCCCTTAACATGACGAGGACTACCGCTTAACACCTCTTTGTTGGAAGCGAACAAAGAAAATGTCTTCGTCTTGTTTCAGGGAACTTTCAATGAAGAGGAAGGACACTCCAACCTGACTGCGTGCGGAGCTTGCACTCCAGGCTATTTCTGCAACGCAACAGGACTCATTCGACCGTCTGGTCTTTGTATGGCGGGCTTCTACTGTAGTGGAGGAGCTATCCTTCCCAATCCGGTAATCAGTCTAGCACTGAATATCATGAATAGAGAAAGAAATATTCAACATTATTTTAATCTCTTCTTTTGTTTGTTTCTTTTCATCTGCTGTCCCATCATCTGCCTTGCACCTGTCATGCTCTATGCCTGCCTCCATGACAGTATATTTACATTGAAGTACAAGGGCGAAGTCTTGTCATCACAGATTGATTGTCTTTCTGTATGATGGGATTGCATCGATGGTTTTTTTTCTCTTTTTCTTTTCTTCTGATATGTTAAGGCAAGCCATCAAATGTGTCTGCTTATTTATTTTCTTGTTTACAGGAGGGTGAGATGTATGGAGATGTTTGCCCAGCAGGCCATTTCTGTCCAGAAGGCACAGTCACTCCACAGAAGTGTCCGATTGGAACTTTCAGCAATGTGACAGGATTGAAATCTTCTTCAGACTGCCAAGCCTGCAGTGGCGGCTACGCCTGCACTGCGTGAGTATTCGGAGCATCACACCCCTACCCACTCTTGATTCTTGAATTATGCCTTGGGCAAATCTCATCCTGTGGTTCTTTGCCAGCCTGTTTATTGTGGAGGTTTTCATTTACTAGCCTCTCTTCAATTTCTTCTAACCATTAACTTCTTGGTGCTGTAGACTTCTCTTGGGGCTGTGTTTTTTTTTTGTGCTGAGACTTGTGTCCATTGATACAGCGACATCGTTTAAAAATAAAAGTGTCTAGTTAATCACCGAGACTGTGCTTGATTTGGGTGAGTAGCACTGATGTAACTTTGAGTGTCCCTCCAAGGGGATGTCACAAAGGCCTTAATTTTGTCGGAGACTTGGAGGGGGGGAGGGGGGTAGTGTCAAGGGTCCGTAAAGCCATGGCACAAGGGATTCAATTCACTCTACTGCTGGCTTTGTTCTTTTTCTCAGCCGCGGCCTGACTTTGCCAAATCGCCGCTGCTCGCCTGGTTACTATTGCTCGAGTCGAGCGAGCACGTCCACACCGCGAGATGTCACCACCGGCAACTTCTGCCCACGCTTCTTCTACTGCCCAGGAAGTACGGCCCAGCCTCTGTCATGCCGTCCAGGCGCCTACGCAAACTTCACCCATGCAGCGCAGTGTGAGACCTGCCCAGCTGGGACGTTTTGCACTGGGAAAGGCCTTCCTGAGGTGAGCTTGGAACAAGTGTCATGCACTGACGATTTTCCTTGCTTTGGTGTTGTCGTGAAAGAAGTCTGTGCCAAGCATTGATTGTACTGACCAGAGGTTTTCACCTTCCTATTTTCCCACCTCGCCCTTCATCTTCAATGAATTCCCCTAACTTTTCTTGTGATATCAAGATTAAACCTTTCCTGCACGCTCGTTTTGTCAAGCCTCCATCCTTAAAGTTTATTTATTTACCTATTTTATATTTTATCATCTCGCATAAAATGACTGTCATTTTCTGTTCTGTTTTTTTTTTCTTTGCTTTTCATTAGCTCTGCCCCCAGGGTCGTTTCTGTCCAAATGGCACTGGCTTGCAACCTCCACCATGCTACAGTGGATCTTTCGGACCGTCTGCCGGTCTTCAGTCAGCCGACGAATGCACACCGTGTGCTGCAGGAAAGTACTGCCTGGGAAGTGGAGTGAACTCCTCCACGGCTCGTGACTGTGACGCCGGTTACTACTGTGCCCGTGGGGTTGATACACCAACACCTGGTATTCAAGGGTCTACATTCAATGGTGTCGGCGGAGCTTGCCCGGCCGGCTACTGGTGTCCTGCTGGATCTTCTGATCCACACCGCAACCCGTGCCCTGTCTCAACATACTCCAACATAACTCACCTCACCCGTCCAGAAGACTGCCGACCCTGTGATGAAGGAACCTACTGCGATCGGCCAGGCTTGTCCCAACCTACGGGCCTGTGCCATGCTGGCTTCTTTTGTCTACGTGGCTCTCCTACTCCTGTCCCAACAAGTGGCTCGTTATATGGAGGTCCTTGTCCAGTCGGCAAGAAGTGTGTTAACGGTACAGCAACACCTCTCGACTGTGAACCGGGCTCGTACAACCCAGTGGAAGGGCAATCATCATGCCTACCATGCCCTTCCAGTTACTACTGTCTGGCTGGCTTCTCAGCATTCAACAATACCCCCTGCATCCCAGGCTACTATTGCCCTGAAGGAACACGCCATAGCAAGGAATTTCCCTGCCCAGCTGGTACATATAACCCGTTCACAGGCCGGCAAAGCATTGGAAGTTGCCTGTCATGTCCGCGAGGTCAGTATTGCAGTAGCGCTGGGCTCTCGCGATCTTCCGGAGGCTGCAGTGCCGGGTTCTACTGCCGTCTTGGTGCTTGGCTGGCACAGCCACGTGACCTCGGAAACACCACCTTCAACCGTGACTGCCACTGCTCGAACATCACCACGGGTGGTCAGTGCCCGCCTGGCTACTTTTGCCCATTTGCGTCTGGAGAACCAACACCGTGTAGCATGGGTCAATACTGCTCTAGCATTGGTCTGAGCACACCGGAGGGTCTCTGCCATCCGGGCTACTTCTGCAAGCGAGGTGCCTCATCGCCAACTCCGAACGATGGCACGACGGGTGCTGTGTGTCCAGCGGGAAGCTATTGTCCAGCCGGCACTAGCATTCCGGAGGCGTGTCCCTCTGGCACTTTCTCCAACAGAACCGGCCTGTCAAACCGAACACAGTGCCAGCCATGCCGTGCCGGCTCTTTCTGCTCTGCAGGAAACCTGACAAAGCCCAGTGGTCCATGCTCAGGCGGTTTCTACTGTCCAGAAGGCCAGGTTTCTTCATCTCCTTTACTCTTTGTCTGTCCCCCAGGCTCGTTCTGTCCTATTGGGTCCAGTACACCGATGGCTTGTTTGAATGGAACATACCAAAACAGTTCTGGCCAGGCGTTATGCGTCCAATGCCCTCCTTCGTTTTACTGCGATGCTCGCTTCGACCTGTCAACACCTACAGCCAGATGCCCACGCGGGCTCTTCTGCCCCGTTGGAACAGCCAACCCCATACCTTGTCCTCCGGGAAGCTACGGCTCTCGTGATGGTCTCTCCTCTTCTGATGAATGCAATGCCTGTCCTGCCGGGCAGTACTGCGCTGGACCTGGCGCAGTTAGAGGGGAGGTTTGCGATCCGGGATTTTACTGTGTCAGCGGAGCGCAAACAGCTCGCCCCACGGACAATTCCACTGGTGCTTCATGTACCCCGGGTCACTACTGCCCACAAGGCTCATCAGCACCTGAACCGTGCCCCATAGGGACATTCAACTCCAAGTATGGCCTCCAGTCTTCCAGTCAATGTCTCGACTGCACTGGTGGATCGTTTTGCAATCAGACAGGCCTTTCCCAAGAGTCTGGGCTGTGTGAGCCAGGCTACTACTGCAAAGCCGGAAGCAGTGATCCACGGAATGCCACATGCCCCCGTGGCCACTACTGTCCGCGTGGCAGTCCTGCTCCTGTCGTCTGTTCTGACGGCACCTTCAGCTCAGGCACAAGGTCTACCAGCTGTGATTCTTGCCCAGCTGGGCGCTACTGCACGTCAGGAATGGGTGTTGATCCCATAGAATGCCCGCCAGGATTTTACTGCCCAGAGTCGACTGGATTAAACTGGACACCATGCCCAGCAGGGACGGCCACTACCAGTATTGGCCTGGAGAATAAGACACAATGTGAAGCTTGCCCTGCTGGTCAGTACTGCTCAGATCTCAACGCCACACAGCCCACAGGTGTCTGCTCATCAGGATTTTTCTGTCTTCTTGGTGCAGCAAGCAGCCACCCAGTGAGTGATCCGGACAACAGATTCGGTCCTTGTCCAAAGGGTTTCTTCTGTCCGGCGGGCACCAGCATTCCTCGACCTTGCCCTCCTGGCTACTTCTCCAACCGCACCCACTTAGAGGAGCGCAACAACTGCAGCTTGTGCACACCAGGCTTCTTTTGTGATTCCAGTAACCTGACAGGGCCATCAGAGCCATGCGATGCTGGCTTTTACTGCAGTCTTGGTGCGGTTAGTTCTCGTCCAACTGGAGCAGATTCTACAGGTGGGCCTTGCCCAGTCGCTCATTTCTGCCTGTCTGGGACTGCCACACCAAGACCATGCTTAGCAGGGACGTACAATCCTCTTTTCCAACAGGCTGAATGCTTCACCTGCCCGTCTGGGTATTATTGCCCTGCAAACAGCATTTCATTTTCTCTGGTGTGTCCGACGGGGCATTACTGCCCCAACGGCACAGAGAGAGCCTATCAACACCCTTGCCCAGCTGGAACGTTCAACAACCTGACACAGCGGAGTGACCGTCAGGACTGTGTAGACTGTCCACCAGGCATGGCATGTACTCAGTCTGGGCTGACGTCACCTGTCGAAAAGTGTTCTGCCGGCTATTTCTGTACTGGTGGATCATGCACTAAGTATCCCAGCCTTTCAACTAGATGCTCTTCCAATCTTCTGGTTGGAGGAATTTGTCCTCAAGGCAGCTATTGCCCGTCTGGGTCGGCTTTGCCGATACCGTGCAACCAAGGGTTCTATTGCAACTCCACAGCCCTGGCCAATGTCAGTGGACCATGCTCGGCTGGCTACTATTGCCGTGGGAATTCATCAACGCCAACGCCCAACGACGGGGTGTCTGGCGCTGTTTGCCCGAGTGGTCATTTCTGTGTGGAAGGTAGTTCTTCTCCAGAGCCGTGCCTGCCCGGTGAATTTTCAAACGGGACAAGCAACAAGCAAGCATCTGACTGCACTTCTTGCTCACCAGGAATGTTCTGTGCTTTGCCAGGACAAACCCAGGCTCAGGGTTTGTGTGAGCAAGGGTACTACTGCCCAGGCGGCCAATCCAGCTCTCGTCCACCGTCTTTCCAGTGCAGTGTTGGCCACTTCTGCCCGGCAGGTAGTCCTAGTCCGATCCCATGCAAGGAAGGTACTTACCAGGACGGCACAGGGCATAGTTCATGTCTTCCGTGCCCAAGCGGATTCTACTGCGCAAGGTTGAACGTCACCAATGCCACGCATTGCAGTGCTGGCATTAGCGTTCCTATACCTTGCCCGCCAGGCTTTGTCTGCCCAAATAGCACCCGCCATTCATTCGAGTTCCCTTGCCCGCCGGGCACGTACAACCCTTCGTCTAACACCGAGGTGAGCTCTGACTGTCTGAATTGCCCTGGTGGCCAGTATTGCTCCACCCCGGGACTATCGCAGCCAACTGCTAACTGCTCTGCAGGTTATTACTGTGTCTCTGGAGCAGTGTCTGCGCGACCAACAGATGGCACCACAGGCAGCGTTTGTCCTGCGGGCGGATTCTGCCCGTCTGGTTCAAGTCACTGGCAACTCTGTCCTTCCGGGACATTCTCCAACAGCACTGGTCTCCAGAGCAGCTCTGCCTGCCAAGCATGCACTGGCGGCAGTGCTTGTGTAGGCCGAGGCTTGACAGCACCAACGCGCATCTGCCAAGCTGGGTACTATTGCTCGCAAGGAGCATTGACCGCTACTCCGCTGAATGATGCAACAGGCGGTGAATGCCCTGTCGGTCATGAGTGCCCTGCTGGCTCTGCTGCACCACAGCCTTGCCTCGACAGCACCTACAGCAACGGAACACAGACACGAAAATGTTCCACCTGCCCACCTGGGTATTACTGTGTTAATGCAAGCCAGCAGCCTCTCCCCTGCCCGCGAGGCTATTATTGTCCTATTGGGACAGGACCTGTGTGGCAGGCGTGTCCGAAGGGAACGTTCAGCAGTGTGACAGGCTTATCCAGCATACAACAGTGTACTCAGTGCACTGGTGGTTTCTCCTGCTCCCAACCACATTTGACTTCTGTATCAGGCCCATGCTCTGGCGGCTTCTTCTGCCGCTATGGATCCGACTCCGCCAGACCGGCAACCAACAGCACTGGTGATGCTGGTCCATGTCCAGCCGGTCATTACTGTCCACTTGGGAGTGTCAGCCCCACCCCATGCAAGGAGGGTACGTACAACAACCTGACGGGTTCCTCATCTCAGTCCTCCTGTCTCTTGTGCCCAGCTGGCTATTTTTGCCAAGGAACGGGTCAAGTGTCCATCACAGGTCGTTGCTCTGCTGGCTATTTCTGTATCATGGGATCCTCACTGTCAACACCCATATCTAGAACTAGCTCAGGTGGTCCTTGTCCTCCAGGGACTTTCTGTGTCATTGGTTCGCATTTGCCTGAGCTTTGTCCGCCCGGTACATTCAATAATGCATCTCGACAATCGGCATGCGAACGCTGCCCCTACGGCTACTTTTGCCCTCTGAACACAACCAGCTATGAAGCAAACATCTGTCCGTCAGGCTTCTTCTGTCCCGAAGGAACTCCGTCGGCCATGGCGTTCCCGTGCAAGCCTGGGACCTTCAATAACCTCACTGGCAGCGGCGAGGCCAGTGACTGTGTTCCTTGTCCTCCGGGCCAGTTCTGCGCAAATGCAGGACTGTCGTGGCCGTCAGGGCCATGTGATGCCGGCTTTTACTGCCGAAGTGGGTCGAGCTCTGCCCGGCCAATTGCCCTGACCAATTCTTCCAACTCGTCTTGTTCGTGTCCTCTGACAGCTGGGGACCGGTGCAGTGCAGGTTACTACTGTCCAATTGGCTCAGAAGTCCCTCTGCCCTGTCCAAGTGGTCAGGCTTGTCCGACGGGAGGACTTGCTGCTCCTCAGGGGCCGTGCCACGCTGGTTACTACTGCAACGGAACAGCAATCATTCCTCGACCACAAAATGAGACTTACGGCTCAATATGCCCGGCTGGACATTACTGCAACGAAGGGGCACCTTTCCCGACACCATGCCCACCAGGAACGTTCAACCCTCGCACAGGAGAGAGGTTCTTCAATGATTGTCGGCCATGCAAGTCAGGTCATTTCTGTGCTGGCTTTGGCAACTTCGAAACGTCAGGCCAGTGTGATGTGGGCTTCTTTTGTCCTGGTGGTGACACCCTGTCGCATCCTCCAACCCAGACTTGCACTCCTGGTTATTTCTGCCCAAAAGGAAGTTCAAGAAAGAAACTTTGCTCGCCTGGAACCTACCAACCACTCCCTTTCCAGGGAGAGTGTCAACTTTGCCAAGCCGGCTCGTATTGCGAGCCTGGACCTCACAATGCTATCCCAAATGACACGAATGCCATCACAACGCCTGTCATCTGCCCACTTGGACACTACTGCCCAGCTGGAACAATAAGCCGGGCACAGTTCCCTTGTCCGGCTGGTTCCTACAACAATGTAACAGGTTCAGTGGGTAATGAATCTTGCTTACCTTGCCCAGGGGGACAGCACTGTGACGTGGCAGGGAGTGCTGAACCGCGTGGTTTGTGCCATGCTGGCTACTTCTGCAGCCTTGGGGCCTCTTCACCATCTCCGAGCGGAAATGACTCCGCAGGAGCTCCTTGTCCTGCAGGGTTTTACTGCGTCAAGGGAAGCTCTGCAGGACGACCATGCCCTGCTGGAACATTTGGTAGTGCTCGAAAGCAAACCTCGCTCGGAGATTGCTCCTCATGTTCTCCAGGCCACTTCTGTGATCGGGATGGCTTGTCCGCACCAACTGGGCCTTGTTCATCAGGCTACTTCTGCCAGCACGGATCCATCACCCCTACACCCTCAAATGGCAGCATTGGAGGTCTTTGTCCAGCTGGTAGCTTCTGTCCAGAACGATCACCACAGCCGATGGCCTGTCCCCCTGGCACTTATCAGCCACTGACTGGCCAGACTAACATGTCAGCGTGTCTCGCCTGCCCATCTGGATCTTTCTGCCGTGGAACCGAACTGAACAACACCAGTGGCCTCTGCTCACCAGGATACTTCTGCACGCTGTCTTCAACCACTGATAAACCCACAGATGGCATCACAGGAAATATTTGTCCTCGAGGTAGCTTCTGCCCTCGCGGGTCAGCGCGTGCTCTTCGCTGTCCCGAAGGCTCTTTCATGAATGGCACAGGTGCTAGTGTTTGTCTGGCTTGCCCGGTCGGTTGGTTCTGTGCAGGTGGTGAAGCAGTTGAGCCGTGCCCTGCGGGTCACTTCTGTCCTGAGCGCAGTGGAATTACTCAACAGCGCTGTCCAGCTGGAACGTACCGCCACTCATCAGGAGGTCGAACCATTTCAGATTGCTCTCAGTGTGATGCTGGCTCTTATTGTGCACTGCCCGGCTCCACGAACATCACGGGCAAGTGTTCAGGCGGTCACTGGTGCCTCAGTGGTGTAGATACTGCCCTACCAAGTCTGCTGGGCAATCACACCGGAGTTGGGGCTGAATGTCAACCGGGGTTCTTCTGCCCACCGGGAAGTGCCAGGCCACAGCCATGTGCTCCTGGAACTTACACATCACACAGCCGTCAGATGAACTGCTCCATATGTCCGAGTGGCTACTTCTGCCTTGCCAATACCAGCAGCTATGCCAGCAACCCGTGCCCTGTGGGTCATTTCTGTCCACGTGGCACGCGGTATCCTTCAGAGTATCCTTGTCCAAGAGGCACTTTCAACAACCAGACGCATGCTACATCATCACAAAACTGCAGGCCATGTCCAGCAGGGCTGTACTGCGACAGTGACGGCCTGTCAGAGGCATCTGGAATGTGTGACGGCGGCTACTTTTGCACAGAAGGCTCTTCGAGCAGCACACCGATCTCGCCGTTCAATTCTTCATCTCTAGTGGGCATTTCATGCCCCGTTTCAAACTTTTCGGGCGGGCAGTGTCCTGCCAGTACTTTCTGTCCTGCCGGCTCTAGCTCCCCTCTGCCTTGCACAGGTGGTTATTACTGCTCTCGCAATGGTCTCGTGCACCCTGTAGGTTTGTGCCAAGCTGGCTTTTACTGCAATGGCAGTGCTACCCGGCCTGACCCTCCATCAAGTGTCTGCCCAAGAGGTTTCTTCTGCTATGAAGGTTCACCTGTGCCCTCTCCGTGTCCAAGCGGCACATTCCAGCCATCCACCAGAGCTGGATCATCTGCTGAATGTCTTCCATGCACTGCTGGCTTCTACTGCTCAGGAAACGGCTTGACCCAAGTCAGTGGCCCTTGCACAACAGGATACTACTGCCCATCAGGTCAAAACACCAGTACCGCCATGATTTGTCCAGCTGGCTTTGCTTGCCCATCGCAGTCATCTCAACCGCAGTCATGTGACAGGGGAGAGTTCCAGGATCGCTTGGGCCAGTCGGCCTGTCGTGATTGTCCAGCTGGATTCTACTGTGGTTCCGATAATCTTACGTGCACATCTTCCTTCAACGGCACTTTGGGAGTGGTTCGACCAACTCCTTGCCCGATGGGATCATACTGCCCTCAACGCACAATCTCTGCCAAGCAGTTCCTCTGTCCAGAAGGCTCTTACAGCAATGCCACTGAGCTTGTGTCGGCTGCACAGTGCTCCCCTTGCCCGGGAGGAAAGTTCTGTGCTGGCCAAGGCAATCAGGAGCCTACAGGTTCTTGCCAGGCAGGTTATGTGTGTTACGCAAGCTCGTCCAATTCTATTCCATCGGATGGCGAGACTGGCGAGGTATGTCCACGTGGTCGTTATTGCCCTGAAATGTCCTCCACTTCTTTGGCCTGTCCTGTCGGAACGTTTGGCTTGCGATCTGGCCTTGCGGGTGTTCACCAATGCTCCAACTGCACACCAGGAATGTACTGCTCTTCCACCGGGCTGACAAAGCCTACGGGGCTTTGCTGGGCAGGCCACTACTGCACACTTGCCGCCACTCACGCCATCCCCACGGTTCTCGATGACTTTGGTGATGAATGCACACCTGGCCACTTCTGCCCGAATGGAACCGCTGTGCCTCAGCCATGTCCTGCTGGAACCTATCTTCCAACTCCCGGTGGCGAGTCATTGATGGACTGTCTTCAATGTCCGCCAGGCTCCTTCTGCGCCCTGGCTGGACGAGGGTCAGTAACCGGCAACTGCTCTGAGAGGTTCTACTGCACAGGAGGAGCCGTTTCCGCCACTCCAACTGACAACAGGACTGGGTCAATTTGCACCATTGGACATTACTGCCCGCCTGGCAGCAGTCGGCCGATCCCATGTGGAAATGGTACCTTCAGCAACGCAACAGGTGCCGCACAGTGTGACATTTGCCCTGCGGGGTACTTTTGTGTGCTGGGAAACAAGCCAGACCCATGCCCAGCAGGATTCTTCTGTCCATCAGGCTCAGGATTTGATTATAAACCGTGCCCAGCGGGAACATACAGCTCTTCTCTTCACCTCCGTTCACAAAGCTCGTGTACACCCTGTCCTGGTGGCCAGTACTGCAGTCGACCAGGTAGCACTACTCCCACTGGTTCTTGCGCAGCTGGCTTCTTCTGTCAGCGAGGTGTGGATGTCGCTCGGCCCAACGGCCTTCACCAAGGAACAGGCGGGCCTTGCCATTTAGGCCACTTCTGCCGAAATAGAACTTCATCCCCACAACCATGCCCAGCTGGGACTTATGCTGATCGCACTGGTCTTGAGGAGTGTTTTGCTTGTCCAGCTGGTTTCTACTGCCTGCAGGGTTCCAGAAACTACAGCAGCACTTCTTGTCCGTCCGGCCATTATTGCTTGAAGAGTACCCCACATCCATTCCAGTTTGCTTGCCCTCCGGGAACATTCAACAATAAGACAGGCCAGACTACTTCAGCTGCTTGTCAGCCATGTCCTGGAGGGTTTTTCTGTGACACATTTGGACTTTCTAAGCCAAGTGGAATGTGTGCTGAGGGCTTTTATTGCCATGGCGGAGCAGTGTCTGCAACACCGAGCAACAGTGAATCAAACAGTACTGGAAGCGTGTGCCCAGTCGGGTCGTACTGCCCCCTGGCGTCGTCCTTGCCAACACCATGTCGGCCAGGAAACTTTTGTAACCGCACAAGACTGGCCCAACCAACTAGTCTCTGCTCAGCAGGGTTTGTCTGCTCTGGAGCAAATGTTCGTCCTGACCCACCGCAATCTCGATGCCCTCTGGGACACTTCTGTGAAGAGGGCACAGCAGTGGCCAGCCCTTGCACTGCTGGGACATTCCAGCCTGTGTTCGGGGCCACCAACCTCAGCGACTGCCAGCCGTGTCTGGCAGGTCAGTATTGTGCTGTGGGTGGTCTGGCAACCCCTACAGGCAATTGCTCCGCTGGCTTTTATTGTCCAGCTGGCCAGAGCACCTCCACTCCCCGCCAGTATTCGTGTCCATCGGGTCACTACTGTCCACTTGGCTCAGGCCTTCCCATTGCCTGTTCCCCGGGCTACTACCAACCCAACAATGGATCTGCCAAATGTCAGCTGTGTACACCAGGGAGCTATTGTGATCCAACCGAGAACGTAACCGGCATTGTGTGCCACTCAGAAAGATCTCGGGGCGTTGTTGTGCCAACATCTTGCCAGATTGGGCATTTTTGCCCACTTGGTACCTCTCACCCGAAACAGTACCCCTGCCCGCCTGGAACGTTCACCAACCGCACTGGTCTAGCAAACCAGTCTCAATGCCAACCGTGTGTTGCTGGCAGCTATTGTCCAACCACTGGCTTGGAACAGCCCTTTGCTCTCTGCAGCGCGGGATTTGTCTGTTTGTCTGGAGCTCGATCATCTCAACCGCGAGATGGCATAACCGGCTATCCTTGCCCAAGCGGCTTCTTCTGTCCGACTGGCTCTTCTCAAGCGCAGCCCTGCCCCGCAGGAACGTTTTCCAATCACACAGAGCTGCAAGCAGCGTCGCAGTGTATACCCTGCACGCCCGGCCTTCATTGTGATCAAACGGGTCTGACCCAGCCAGTTGGCCCATGCACTGCTGGATATTACTGCTCCGGTCGTGCCAGCACCGCTCAACCACCAGGGGATGCAACAGGTAGTATTTGTCCGAGAGGATCGTATTGTCCGCAAGCCTCTTCTCTCCCACAACCCTGTCCAGCTGGTTTCTATCAACCAAGCACTGGCCGCCGCTCGCTCTACGACTGTGTGGCTTGTGAGCCAGGTATGTACTGTGACCGTCCAGGTTTGGCCGGTGTGTCTGGAGCTTGTGCAGCTGGCTATTACTGCACGTCTGGATCAAACAGCAGCACTCCCAGGGATGACATCACGGGAAACATCTGCCCTCCTGGTTTCTACTGCACCACCGGGTCCGTCCGTCCTCTTCCGTGTCTCAATGGCACATACGCAAATTTCAGCGGCGCTGATGCCTGTCTTGTCTGCCCTGATGGTCATCACTGTTTTCGAGGTCACACGGCAGACCGGTGTCCAGCCGGGCATTTCTGCCCCAATGGAACCGGTCACGACATTCAGCCATGCCCGCCTGGCACCTACCACCCAACTGGCGGCATTTGGCTGGAGAAGCAGTGTCTTGCCTGTCCTCCTGGCCGAGTGTGCACTTCTCATGGTCTCACCAACGCGTCATCGCTGTGTTCAGCCGGTTTCTACTGCGTGAGTGGAATCGATCAGCTTGAACCGGCCGGAAACCACTCTGGTGTGGGTGACATCTGCCCTCAGGGACACTTCTGTCCGAAAGGCACCTCTGTCCCACAGACGTGTGAAGCCGGCTCATTTGCTGATAGGCAAGGCCTCTCGCAGTGTGATGTCTGCCCAGCAGGCTACTATTGCTTAGCAGGCACTTCAACAGTCACCCGCCTCTGCCCAACTGGACACTTCTGTCCAGCAGGCACACGATTCGCCAACCAGTCAGCATGCCCACCTGGAACATTCAACAGCCTTACCGGCGCAAAGAACAAATCGTCCTGCCTTGCTTGTCCTCCGGGTATGTACTGTGCCGGCTACGGTCTCTCCTCTCCATCAGGAAACTGCTCGGCTGGCTGGTTTTGCACTGGTTCGGCTGACAGCAGCCAACCCCGTCTTCCCGGAACTTTCACAAGCAACACCTCCACATCTGAATGCTCCTGCCCAGCTGGAAACTACACTGGCGGGAAATGCTGGCCTGGGACATACTGTCCGAAAGGAACATCATATCCCCTCCCTTGTCCCGGTGGCTATTACTGCTCAAGATCAGGGCTTTCTGCACCGACAGGACAGTGCAGTATTGGATACTACTGTAGCCAAGGCTCATCCTCTGCCACGCCATCTCGCTCCATCTGCCCACCTGGATCCTACTGCCCTCGAGGCTCATTGTCCGCTCAGCCCTGTCCCCCAGGCTCTTACCTGTCGATCTCTGGCGGCACAAATGCCTCTGACTGTCTTCCGTGCACTGCTGGTTCGTACTGTGGTGCGTTCGGTCTCACAGCCCCAACGTCGGTGTGCAGTCCTGGAACGTACTGCCCTCCTGGTCAGCGTTTGGACAACCAGTTCAATTGCACGACTGGTCACTTCTGCCCTGCGAACAGCAGCGCACCTCGGCCGTGCTCTGCAGGGACTTACCAGGATGAAAGCGGTCATGATTCTTGCAAGACTTGCCCAGCTGGCCGTTTCTGTGATCCTGCCAGCATCGATGGTGGCGTTGTGGTTCCACAGGTGTGTCCTACAGGATCGTACTGTCCGCCCGGAACACGATCAGCAACTGAGTTCAAGTGTTCAAAAGGCAAGTTTAGTAACCAGACTGGCCTCTGGCAGTTATCACAATGCCAAGCCTGCTCACCAGGAAAGTACTGTGCCTCTGAAGGCCTGACATCTCCTTCAGGCGATTGCCAAGCTGGATATTTGTGTCATCTCAATGCTGAACAGCCAAACCCCAGTGATGGCTTGACTGGGCAACCTTGCCCAACAGGTGGCTTCTGTCCTGCCGGAGCGACTCGCTCAATTCCGTGCGAAATTGGAACTTTCAGCAATGAAACAGGACTCGCTAATGCCTCTCAGTGCAGACTGTGCACTCCGGGATCGTACTGTGAAACGCCAGGTCTTGACAGTCCAACAGGCCCATGCGCTGCTGGTTATTACTGCCTTCGAAGAGCTACGGCATCTCAGCCAAGATCCGAAACATTCGGTGATGTTTGCCCTCCAGGTTTCTTCTGCACACTCGGCACTTCAGCACCAACTCCGTGCCCTGCTGGAACTCTCTTCAACGCAACAGGAGCGACAAGTGCTGGCGACTGCCAGCAATGCTGGCCAGGGAATTTCTGTCAACACTCAGGCTTGTCAAAACCTACTGGACCATGCGCTCATGGGTACTATTGTGTTGGAGGAGCCATCAGTCCCAACCCAACCAACAACACAGGCTTCCCCTGTCCAAAGGGTCATTTCTGCATTGAAGGGTCCTCTCTGCCTCAACCTTGCCCTAACGGAACATTCACGAATCACACTCTGGCATCGGAGTGCGACCTATGCCCAGCTGGGTTTTACTGCACACGTCGCCACACAGCTGACATCTGCCCGCCAGGATATTTTTGTCCAGCAGGAACCGGAGCTGACGCGCGACCTTGTCCTGCTGGCACTATCAACCGTCAAACCGGACTAAGCTCCGTCCTCCAATGCCAACCTTGCCCCGGTGGCTTCTACTGTGATCACGTTGCTGCTGTTAACGTCACTGGTCCCTGTGATCCAGGCTTCTATTGCACAAGCGGAGTGAACGTAC
This sequence comes from Clathrina lutea, assembly GCA_028571005.1. Lineage (NCBI taxonomy): Eukaryota > Metazoa > Porifera > Calcarea > Clathrinida > Clathrinidae > Clathrina > Clathrina lutea. The sequence continues at coordinate 13,415 of JAOWAR010099982.1, read as the reverse complement.
CCCGCCCCTCGGGAGCTTCCCTTGGCGTTGGTGGTGAGTGTCTGCCTGGTCATTTCTGCCCTCGTCAATCAACTGCTCCACACGGATGTTCAGCTGGGACGTACTCAAATCTTACCAGTCAACCATCGTGCACGGCATGCCCTGCGGGCTTCTACTGTTTGGACAATTCGACAACATTTGAGGACTCTCCTTGCCCCAGTGGTCACTTCTGCCCTACAGGAAGCCGCTACTCAACGGAACACCCTTGCCCACCGGGTAGCTACAACAACGCATCACATGGCCATAGTCGCCAAGACTGCCTTCTTTGTCCACCTGGTCAGTACTGTGAGAGCTACGGTCTTTCGTCCCCTTCCGGGCCTTGTGACAAGGGTTACTATTGCCGCCTTGGAGCTGTGACAGCCACTCCTTCACCACTCTCTAACACTAGCAACTGGCCCGGCTGCCCGTACCAGCTGTCTGCCAACCAAGGTGACTCTTGCCCAGTTGGCTCTTTCTGTCCAAGAGGGTCGTCCTCTCCAACTGTATGTCCAACTGGCCAGTTTTGTGCGTCTGTTCGTTTGTCTCTGCCCAGCGGACCCTGCCAAGCAGGATACTTCTGCAAGGGAGGGGACATCTCACCTCGCCCCCAACCTTGCCAGGTGGGACACTTTTGCCCACGCGGATCGGACTTTGAGGTTCCCTGTCCGATGGGAACGTACAGCAATGTAACAGGCTTGTCTACTTCATCACAATGCACCGCATGCACAGCTGGCATGTTCTGCCAGTCGGCTGGCCTCACGTCACCAACAGGAGAATGCAGCCAGGGTTTCTTCTGTCCTCCTGGCCAGAATCTTGCTACTCCGCCACAACACCCCTGTCCACGTGGCCATTACTGCTTGGCAGGCAGTTCCAATGCTACTGCATGCCCTGCAGGGATGTATCAAGCCCAGTACACACAGAGCATGTGCAAGATATGTCCTGAGGGTTTCTACTGCCAGCCACTTCTTGTGGTGTACATCAACGGATCAAGCATATCATCCGGTGTGGTCACGCCTACTGTCTGCCCAGCTGGGTCATTCTGCCCCTACGGCACCCAGTTCGCGAATGAATACCCTTGCCCACCAGGAACCTTCAGCAAGCAAACTGGCCTGGCGAATGCGTCACAGTGTGACCCCTGCTCTGGAGGCTACTACTGCCCAAGACCCGGCCTTACCTCAGCAAACAGTTTGTGCTCTGGTGGTTACTTCTGCAACTCCTCTGCGGTCACCGGCACTCCTCGAGATGGTGTCACTGGGAACATCTGTCCACGTGGACACTACTGCCCTCCTGGTACTGACACCTTAATTCCCTCCTGCCCAGCTGGTACTTTCAATGACCAAGAAGGAAGCAGTAATGATTCTTCATGCCAAATGTGCCCAGCCGGTCGATTCTGTGGCCGCAGTGGTTTGTCTACGTCAGCTGGAAGTGGTTTGTGCAGAGAAGGGTTCTTCTGTCGACCTGGGTCTTCTGTGTCACAGCCAACCAACACTGTGTTTGGAGGTGCTTGCTGGCGGGGTCACTTCTGCCCAGCTGGATCTGCACTACCTAAGCCTTGCCCCTCTGGCTCTTTCCTTCCGGATGGAGGTCATGACAATGTGACTGACTGTATTTCTTGCTCTCCTGGCAGTTACTGTGAAACCTCCGGTCAAACAAACACTTCTGGCCTTTGCTCAGCTGGCTATTATTGCTCTTCCGGAGCTGCAACAAAATCTCCGCGGGACGGCATCACCGGGAACGTTTGCCCAATAGGCTACTACTGCCCAGAAGGCTCTCCTTGGCCACTGGCGTGTGCTAATGGCACATACACGAACCACTCTGGGGCTGCAGTGTGCTATGACTGTCCAGCCAGCTTCTACTGCACCGATGGAGTGACACCACAACCATGTCCTCTCGGCTTCTTCTGCCCGCGAGGAACAGGCCTTGACTGGCGACGTTGCCCACGCGGAACGTACAGCTCAAACCTAGGTCTTGCTGAGTCATCACAGTGCTCACAGTGCCCTGGTGGCCACTTCTGTGACAGCAGCGGATTGACCAACTCCACCGGCTCTTGCTCACCAGGGTTCTACTGCGCTTATGGATCGGAGACTGCTACACCGACACCATCCGATGGTGCTGTTGGTAATGGCAGTGTATGTCCCGTGGGCCACTATTGCCCAGGCAGCACGGCGTGGCCTTTGCCATGTCCTGCTGGAATGTACAACAATGTCACAAGACAGGCAGCATGTCAGCAATGCCCGGCTGGGTACTATTGCCGCGAGGCGGCAGTTACGTACGCCTCAACACCGTGTCCTTCTGGATACTACTGTCCAGAGTCTACACGCTTCGCCAGTGAGTTCCCTTGCTTGCCGGGAACGTTCAACAATGACACTGGAGCGGGCCGTCCGTCATCGTGCGTGCCTTGCCTTCCGGGCAAGTACTGTCCATTCTCAGGAATGACGACTCCGGCCGGTGACTGCTCCCGTGGCTGGTATTGCTCCGGCGGCTCCTCCTCTGCAACACCTCTTCCAGGTGGAGAGTCCAATGCAACGCAGTCCTTGGTCAATTGCTCAACCATCTCAGAATGCTCATGCACCAACCTCAACATTACTGGCGGTCGTTGTCCTCCAGGCTACTACTGCCCCGCTGGGTCATCCTCTCCCATTCAGTGCCCTCGAGGCTTCTACTGCGCTGAGTTTGGTCTGAGTGCAGTCTCTGGACCATGCAGCCAAGGCTACCACTGCACTGGAGGCGATACCAGCCCTCGACCGTTGACATCTCTCTGTCCTCCAGGACATTTCTGCCCAACAGGAACACCTGCGCCTCTGCGCTGCCCAGCAGGAACATTCTCAGCTCGCCCTGGCAACTCCAACGAAAGCAACTGTAGGCCATGCACTCCTGGCTCATTCTGCAACTCCTCTGGACTGACAGAGCCTTCGGCACTTTGCCAAAGTGGCTATTTCTGCCCCGAAGGTCAGACAGTGAGCCAACCTAGTCCGTTCATTTGCCCTGTTGGCCACTTTTGCCTCGCTGGCAGTTCATCTCCACAGCCGTGTCCATTGAACACTTACCAACCAGCGGCTGGTCATGCCTCATGCCAACCTTGCCCGGTTGGTCGATCTTGTCGCAGGTCAAATGGAACCATAACACCAAGTGATTGTTTGCCGTCATACATTTGTGGTCTTGGAGAAGAGCCTGTCCCCTGCCCAGCAGGGACATTCAGTAACCGCACGGACTTGCAGAACATCAGCCAGTGTGACCCTTGTACTGGCGGACAGTATTGTGCAACAAGCGGCCGCCCAGAGCCGACTGGCCTCTGCTCAGCTGGCTTTTACTGTGTTAGTCGATCAACCACCTCACAGCCAATCGATGGTGTCTCTGGCTCTCTCTGCCCAGCTGGATATTTCTGCCCTCCTGGCTCCACTTCTCCACAACTCTGTCAAATTGGAACATTCTCTAACAGCAGTGGTCTTCAAAGCAGTTCTCAGTGTTCGCCATGCACACCGGGCTTTTACTGTGATTCACCAGGCCTGACCGCACCCTCCGGATCTTGTCTTGCTGGCTACTACTGTGTTTTGTCTGCCTCAGTTGACCGCCCTTCTCTGGGAGCAACTGGAGGACCCTGTCCATCTGGTCACTACTGTCCTGGAGGCACAGCTGCTCCGAAAGCTTGCCCGCCTGGCTCATTCAGAAACACGACTCTTGGTACGTCACTGTCGAGTTGCCAGCCGTGTCGCCCGGGGCAGTTCTGTCTCCAAGGAGGGCTGGTTGATACATCTGGACCATGCCAGGCCGGCTACTATTGTACCTCTGGCGCAAAGTCACCAACACCTCTCGGTAACAGGACGGGAAATATCTGCCCAACTGGTCACTTCTGCCCGTCAGGTTCATCACAGCCCCTCCAGTGTGCACCAGGAAGCTTTACGAACTCATCCGGAAAGTCCTTGTGCCTGGCATGTCCCAAGTCTCACTTTTGTCGTGGTGGAAGCCATGTCAGCCTGTGCACAGCAGGCTTCTATTGCCCACAGGGGACCGGAACAACCCCTGAACCTTGTCCACAAGGAACATTCAGTGCTGTACCAGGCTTGTCTCGAGAAGATGAGTGCCAGCCCTGCCTTTCTGGTGCTTACTGTTCCAAACCAGCTGCCACAAATGTCACTGGTCTCTGCCCGGCTGGATACTTCTGCGAACGTGGGGTGGACTCCTCATCTCTCTCGCGCTCATTCAATGGCACGGGAGGGACGTGTCCGGTTGGTTCGTATTGCCCAGAGGGAAGTTCAAGACCCACACCTTGCCCTGCGGGAATGTACAACGAGTTCACAGGTCAATCCATCTGCACCTTGTGCGAAGCGGGCTTTTACTGCCCGAGCAACAGCTCTGACTACAGACGCTCTCCTTGCCCGAGGGGTTACTACTGCCCGCGGGGGACAACATCGCCCCACCAGTATCCCTGCCCTCCCGGTACATTCAACAATCAAACACGACTGGAACTCCTTGCTGCGTGCACTCTCTGCCTACCTGGCCAATACTGCCAAGGGTATGGTCTCAGTGCTCCCACAGGTGCTTGCTCTCCTGGATGGTACTGTGAGTTGGCGGCAGCTTCACCGACGCCAACCGCTGACAACACATCCACAACAGATATTGCAATCCTGCGCCAGTGTCCTCTCCAGCCATTCAACCAGTCAGGTGGCCTGTGCCCTGCAGGATATTTCTGCCCAGTGGGCAGTGCCAGCCCTCAGCCGTGCCCAGCTGGGTATCACTGTAACCGTTCTGGTCTAGCCTCCCCTTCAGGACATTGCTACAGCAGTTTCTTCTGCTCTGGATTGTCGACAAGGCCAGACCCTGTTCTCTGCATTCCTGGACACTTCTGCCCGACCGCTACGCCCATTCAGCAGCCATGTCCACCCAGCCGGTTCCGATCGACAGCAGGTGGCCGGTCCTTGACTGACTGCGCCTTGTGCACAGCAGGCTTTTACTGTAACAGCTGGGCGGCTACTAACACAACAGCGCCGTGCTCACCAGGCTATTACTGCCCAGCAGGTCAAAACTCCTCCACCCCGTCAATGTTTGGATGCCCTCCTGGCCATTACTGCCCAGAAGGCTCGCCCAGACCTCTGGGTTGTCCACCAGGCTCCCACCAAGCAAATGCGCTGCGCCACAACTGCAGTGCCTGTCCACCAGGTTTCTTTTGTAACTCTGCCAACTCAAGCAGCATTGTCATACTTGGGGCACGCTACAACACCTCTGCCGGAATTGACCGGCTTGTCACGTGTCCACCTGGATCATTCTGTCCGCAGGGAACGTCTTCCTCTCGCCAATACCTTTGTCCGGAAGGAACGTTCAGCAATCAAAGTGGACTGCACACTGCTCAGCAATGCTCAGCCTGTCCTGCTGGCCAATTCTGCTCTGGCCAAGGCCAGACCGCTCCTACCGGTCTGTGCTCATCAGGGTATCTCTGCTACAGCCGTGCTTCTACCCCGACACCAACAGACAACAGCACTGGAGCACTCTGTCCCCCTGGTTCGTTCTGTCTTGAAGGTGCTCTGTCTCCTGAACCCTGCCCTGTAGGGACATTGGAGGCTGCTGGTGGTATACACAACTCATCTCAATGCCAGCTTTGCCCTGCTGGCTCATACTGCTCTCAAATTGGTCTATCAGCGGTTAGTGGACCTTGTCAAGCTGGCTTCATCTGCTATCAAGGCTCAACAGAGCCTTCACCAGTTTCAAAGACTTATGGAACGATCTGCCCAGCAGCGCACTTCTGCGTTGAAGGAACGCCAGCTCCAGAGCAGTGCCCTTCAGGTACCTATCGACCAACAACGGGGGCAATGCGCCGGGAGGACTGCTTGCAATGTGATGCAGGAATGTTCTGTCAGTTGACAGGACTCCTTCGTCCGACTTCCAATTGCAGCGCTGGTTACTATTGCTCAGGCGGCGCATCCCACCCGAACCCAACAAACACCTCAAGCGGTGATGCGTGCATCATCGGGCATTACTGCCCTGAAGGATCAGCACGGCCACTTGCTTGTCCACCTGGAAGCTACAGCAATCGCACCGGTCAGCCATCATGCACTACTTGCCCTGCTGGCTACTTTTGTGTGGACGGGATCCATCCTGCCCCATGTCCCCAGGGCTACTATTGCCTAACTGGAACCAGCTCACACTGGCAGCCCTGTCCAGTGGGTTCATTTGGATCACGCTCAGGATTGTCCACCTTGTCTCAGTGCTCCCCGTGCTCTGGGGGAAAGTACTGTTCTGTTCCCGGATCACCCAACATCACCGAAAGCTGTGCTCCTGGCTTCTATTGTCAATCTGGTGTGGACAGAGCACGACCAGCAGGGAATCACACTGGCATTGGTGGACCATGTCCAATCGCTCATTTCTGCCAGCGTGGAACCACTGTCCCGCGTCCCTGCTCAGCTGGTTCGTACAGCGGCCAGAATGGTGCCACAATGTGCTCAGTTTGTCCAGCAGGGTATTACTGTCCTTTAAACTCAAGCGACTTTGCTCAATTTATCTGCCCGGTTGGACACTTCTGCCCACCGGGCACTGAGTACCCTACACAGAACCCTTGCCCTGGAGGTACTTACAATCCTCATCAGCAAGCGCAAAACTCATCCTCTTGCCTCTCTTGCCCCCCGGGCAAATATTGTCAAGGTGTCGGAAACTCACAACCAAGTGGCAACTGCTCGGCGGGTTTCTATTGTAGTGGAGGAAGCAGCTCGCCAACTCCGCTGCCAATATCTAACTCCAGCTCTGTGTCACAGTGCGATTGCCCCAATGCTGGCCGCCCAGGTGGCCGCTGCAAGCCCGGAACTTTCTGCCCGGTTGGTAGCAGCTGTCCTCTGCAGTGCACAGCTGGTCGTGCTTGCCCAGCACATGGTCTCAATACACCCTCTGTTCAGTGCCAAGCTGGGTTCTTCTGCAAGACTGGCTCACAAAGTGCTTCACCACCAGACGGTATTTGCCCGCCGGGATTCTTTTGCCCTTCTGGCTCAGCTGACCCTGAGCCTTGCCCGCCAGGAACATTGTCATCCACCCCAGGTAACACCAACCGCTCTGACTGCCGCCAATGTCCAGCCAGATCCTTCTGCGAGGGTCAAAACCAGACATTGACAAGTGGTTTTTGCCAGGCTGGTTTCTACTGTCCTTCTGGCCAAACAACGCCAACACCATATGCTTGCCCACGAGGAAGTTTCTGTCCTACGGGAAGCTCATCACCGTCGCCATGTCCAGCCGGAACATACCAGCCCGGCCAGGCAGCCAGCAACTGTTCGTCTTGCCCTTCTGGTTTCTACTGTGATCCATCAGCCCTGACCAATAACAGTGGTGTTGTCTACCCAGTTACTTGCCCTCCCGGCGCATTCTGTCCACCTTCAACCGGCTCCGCTTTCGAGCACCCGTGTCCGATGGGAACATTCAGCAGCAGGACTTCGTTGACGTCTCAGATTGACTGCAGCTCTTGCTCCGCGGGAAGTTTCTGCAGTTCGTCTGGTTTGACAAGCCCGAGCGGCCCTTGTGCTGCAGGATATGTCTGCATCAGCCGAGCGTCCTTGGCCACACCGACAGATGGGCAGACTGGCTCTTTATGTCCGCTTGGGCGATTCTGCTTGGGAGGATCCTCCACCGGAAGCCCCTGCCCTCCCGGGACGTTTGGCAACCGCACTGGGCTCACTCAGTCAAGCCAATGCTTGCCATGCAGCCCTGGATTTATTTGCAACACCTCAGGTTTGTCCTCTCCCAATCTTCCCTGTCTTGCAGGCCACTTTTGCCGATCTGGAGCGACTGTTCCAGATCCACGTGGCCAGCCATTTGGTGACGTGTGCCCCGTTGGTCACTTCTGCCCACGAGGGAGTGGAGAGCCTTCTCCTTGCCCGAAAGGAACTTTCCAGCCGAACACTGCAGCTCAAAGCTTGCTCGCTTGTCAGAAATGCCTATCAGGAAGATATTGTGCCGGCATTGGAATGTCAAACACCAGTGGGCTGTGCTCAGCAGGCTTCTTCTGCTCGCAAGGAGCTTACAGTCCAGCCCCAGTTGATGGGTTGACCGGGAATATCTGTCCGCCGGCTCATTTTTGTGTCCAGGGCAGCAGTCAGCCGGTGGTTTGCGCAGATGGGCTTTTCACTAATACCAGCGGTCAGTCTACGTGCAGCAAATGTTCTGCCGGCTTCAGATGTGTGAACGGGTCAGCAGAAACGTGCAGCACCGGCTTCGTGTGCCCGGCAGGAACTGGGTCAAGGCAGGTCCCCTGTCCACCCGGAACGTACAATCCAAGTAACGGCTTGAAGTCTGTCAAAGAGTGCTTGCCTTGTGCACCAGGTCAATTCTGCGACCAAAGCGGCTTGTCCTCTCCCAGTGGGCCTTGCTTGGCTGGTCACTTTTGTGCTCACGGTGTCAACATTGGTCAGCCTGGCAACACGACCAACCACACAGGTGTTGGAGGACTTTGTCCTGCAGGTTACTACTGTGCTCTGGGCACCTCACAGCCGCAATTCTGTGCAGCGGGCACCTATGCCCCATCCATAGGCTATTCAGCCTGTCTTGTGTGCCCGGCTGGCGCGTACTGTCCTGTCGGATCAGTTGATCCACTCCGACTGACTCCATGTCCAAGTGGACACGTCTGCCCTCCTGGCACACCCTCTGCACGGCGGCATCCTTGTGCCGCTGGATACTTCAACAATCGCACGGGAGCCACCAATTCCTCTGAACACTGCCTACCCTGCCCATCTGGCTTCTACTGCGGGGGCCAGGGACTGAGTGCACCTTCTGGTGTCTGCTCGGCAGGTTTCTACTGTTCAGGAGGAGCCAAGCTGCCAACCCCTCTTGAAGAAGGCTATGCAGCCCTACTACCCACAAACTTCACCTCAGGTACGCTGTGCTCCGTCAACAGCTCGGTGTCTGCAAACGTCATTTGCCAAAATGCCAGCCTGCCACAGTCCAGCTGCGTCTGTCCATCTATGTCTGTGACAACAGGCGGTGTGTGCCCTCCCGCACATTACTGCCCATATGGCTCTACAGCTCCTATGCCATGCGACAGTGGGTACTTCTGCGATCGTGCTGGTCTTGCCACACCAACTGGTCCTTGCTCTCCAGGCTACTTCTGCAGCAATTCCTCCGCTACTCCGACTCAACACATCTGCACCCCCGGACACTACTGCCCAAGCGGCTCGTCCAGGCCAGAGCCCTGCCCTCCAGGGACTTACTCCTCCGTCTACCTCAACCAAAAAATTGCTGATTGCACGCCATGCCCGCCTGGACTCTTCTGTGCAGGCTACGCCAGCACTTCACCGACATCCAACTGTAGTCAAGGATACTTCTGCGCATCAAACTCATCGTCCTCTGATCCTGTCGATGGCCTTTGTCCCGCAGGACACTTCTGTCCTCCTGGCTCAGGCACGGCTCGTGTCTGTCCACCAGGATTTTATCAAAGTATTCCAGGCCAGGCATCCTGCCTCACCTGCCCAGCAGGCTTTGTCTGTGTCAATGCCAGCACTTCAATCTCCCCAGCCAACTGTCCGCAGGGTTACTTTTGCCCACCCGGGACTGGGAACCAGCCACAGCCTTGTCCTCTTGGCACATTTGGTGACCAGTCCGGCTTGGTCTCTCAAACCAACTGCACGCCCTGCTCTCCCGGGAAGTATTGCGATCGACTCGGTCTCACTACACCAGCCGGTAACTGTTCTGGTGGTTATTATTGCACGGGCAGTTCATCATCAAGGAGACCCATTATGTCGTCTTTCAACTCTTCCAATGCCTCATCTGTCTCAACCACTTTTACCGGAAACGATATCTGTCCTGTTGGCTTCTACTGCCCCGAAGGGTCCATCGTGCCGCTGCCTTGCCCCCGTGGCAAGTTCTCTCGAAGCCGTGGTGTCACTGCCCAAGTTGATTGTGAAGACTGCCCTGCAGGTCGTTACTGCAATTTCACCGGACCTGTGTCAGTGGTCGAAGCTCCTCCGTGCGATGCCGGGTTTGTGTGTACTGGAGGCTCGTCGACCAGCAGACCAACAGACGGCATTGTCGGCTTTCTATGCTCCCCTGGATTCTACTGTCCAACAGGAACAGACGTTCAGCTTGGCTGTCCCCTCGGCACATACAACCCGAACTTTGGCCAAGCAGTTTGTCAGCCATGCAATGCAGGAAAGCTTTGCTCTTCAGTGAACATGACTCGACCCATGTCCTGTCCGGCTGGATTCTATTGTCCACCTGGAAGCTATCAAGCAGTAGCCTGTCCAGATGGTTTCTACAGTAACCAGGAAAATCTCAAGAACAGCACACAGTGTGACAGCTGTCCTCTTGGACAAGCGTGCACCAGTCCTGGCCTCACTATGCCAAATGCTAACTGCTCTGCTGGCTATTTCTGCAGCGGTGGTGCCCATGTTATTGCCCCGCAGAACTCTGTTTGTCCAGCCGGACAATACTGTCCAGAAGGGACAACCCGCCCTGTTCCATGTCCACGCGGAACTCTGCGGGCCACCACAGGCGGCCGGTCTGTGCTGGACTGTCATCCATGCTCAGCTGGACATTACTGTGACCAAGATGGCGCCATCAACCCCACTGGGCCATGCAGTGCCGGCTATTTTTGCAGTCCTGGTGCAGCCACATCCACCGCCAAGCCTCAGGACAGCCGATGCCCACCAGGGTTTCACTGTCCTGAGGGATCAGCCTGGCCTGCTGCCTGCATGCCTGGGTTTTACCAGCCTCTCTCCACTCAAGCCAATTGCACCATCTGTCCAGCAGGCTTCTACTGTGTCGACAATGTTACCTACCCGGCTCCATGTCCCAGTCACCATTACTGCCCGCCTGGCACAGGTGCAAGCCCACTGCGGTGCCCAGACGGTAGCTACACCAACGTCTCAACGACAGGACTTCAGTCATCATTTTCATGCTCTCCATGTCCTTCGGGCTGGTTCTGTCGACAAGGTCGGCTCACTGGCCCATGTTCAGCTGGGTTCCACTGCCTCAGTGGCAACCCCAGCCCTACACCACAGCTGCTGTTCGACGCTGACGCCTACTATACCTGCACCCTTCTCCCGTCAGCCGTTAACCTCACTGCCGAATCATCACTACTCCTTGAAATTCTTGCCTGCTTGAGACAGAATTGTTCTGACAGGATGAACATCAGTGAAGTGACAATTTTTGCTGATGGTAGTGGCATGGGTGAAACGACCAGTCCTTCGATGTTATCCAACACCACCTCAACCTCAAACCTTACCAGCTCAAACACAACTTTGAATACCGTCTCAGCGCAACGCTGTGCAGCACTGCTTCGCAGCGTATCGACAACATCATCTTCTTCTCCACACCCAGCTCTTGGCGGTTTCTGCCCGGCTGGACATTACTGCCCGCTTGGAACGGCTCAGCCAGTGCCTTGTCCTGCACATACCCTCAACCGTTTGCTCAACGCTTCTCTGCTCAGTCACTGCTTGTCTTGTCCGGATGGCTTTGCCTGCACCTCTGGTGACCCCGTGCCACGGCCCTGTCCCCCTGGCTTCTTCTGCGTACGAGGCTCACCACCTCAGCCCTGCCCTGTGCAGACGTATCGAAACGAAACCGGTGCGTCTTCAGCGGCTGATTGCGTGACATGCCCACATGGCTACCTGTGCAACAAAACAGGGCTCAGCTTTTACGAGCACCTCCCTTGCCCAGCAGGGTTTTACTGTAGATCAGGTAACATAACTGCTGTTTGTGCCGCAGGGCGAATGCGTCCAATGCCTGGAGCTGCCTCTTCTGAAGACTGTGAGCCTTGCCGAGGAGGCTACTTTTGTGATGGATCCACTACAAACAACAGCCATATCACTGGCCTTGCCTGCCCCGCAGGCTTCCAGTGCCCACAAGGCTCGGCATACGCATCTGCATGTCCTGGAGGTTACTACTGCCCAGCCGCAGCTGTCTGCTCTGGCTCTGCTCGAACCAACCTCTCTGATCCGTGTGGTGGTTTTGTCTGCCCTACACAGCCTGGTGAGGCGATTGAATGCCCGCCCGGCTACCACTGCCCAAATGGCTCGGCTCTTCCGCGTTTGTGTCTCTATCCCAACCAATGCCCATCCCGCTCCGAAGAGCCACAGGTCTGTCCTGAAGGATGGGCCGCTCTCAAGACGGCAGTATGCCGTGGTTCTCACACCCAGGCCTGTACGGAATGCCAGGCTGGCACTTTCAGCAGCAATGATCGGCTGACATGTCATCAATGCCCGGCGGGCTACTACTGTCCAAACGGTACAAGCAATCATACAAAACAGCCCTGCCCACAGGGCCACTACTGCCCCGCAGGCTCTGGCGACAAAACACCCTGTAACGCAGGGACGTACAGCGCTACCCTAAAAGCGTTCTCAGCGACCGTTTGCAAACCATGTACTGGCAACACGTACAGCCCTGTGGCTGGTCTCAGCGCCTGTCGACCTTGTGGTAGAAGCGCTGTCCGCCACACATCAAACGTCACTTGCGTTTGCTCAGGATCTAACCGTGCCTTCCATCCCTCTGACGGCTCCTGTCGATGCCTGGCTGGATACGTCTATTTGGACCAAACAGACAATGCTGTAAGCGACGGCGACAGCTCTGACAACTGTCAGCCAAAGGTAGGCTCTGTCTCTGTTTCTTGTCTTCATTTTGCTCTCAAAAAAAAAAAAAACCATTGTATGTTGATTTTCTGACATAGCCGGATTCCTCTTTTGCGTTATCGGCTTCGTTATCTTGTTGGACTCTGATACTTTGATCCATAATAAAGTTTGTCTGACTTGTGTGTTGTGTTTGTTGTTTAGGTGAATGACCGCTGTACTTCAGGCCAGTTCCGCTTGGCCAGTACACGGGCGTGTGTGGACCGTGGCAGTTTCACGTGCAGCGATGTCTGCCCATCTGGCGCCAACATCGATTACGACCTTGGACGATGCCAATGCCTTGTCTCCAGCTCGTTGGCAGTGTGCAACGCTTCCTGTCAGCAACAGCTGCCCATTTCCAAGGTTGTGCAGGATGCCGATGGAAACTTCTTCGTGAATGTAAGAGGAAGGCTTTGTGAAAATGTGAAGATTGCTTCCTCTCGAGATTTGGCTTCATGCTCCTAAACTCTATGGCACTAGAATAAAGCATGTGAAACTGCCCCCTCTGGTTAAAATGTTGTTCTTGCACGAAAGCTGCACCCAGAACCACTGAATGTCAACCATCAATTCTACCTGCCTTGTCTCTTTGCTCTGCACTTGGAAACCTTCTTGTCTTTTGGCTGTTTCGTCTTCCAGTTTTTTTTGTGTGTAGGTACCCGTGTTTGAATTTTCTGGTGTGTTTGAATTGACTGGTGTGTTTGAATTGACTGGTGTTTTTGAATTGACTGGTGTTTTTGAATTGACTGGTGTGTTTGAATTGACTGGTGTGTTTGAATTGACTGGTGTGTTTGAATTGACTGGTGTGTTTGAATTGACTGGTGTGTTTGA
>JAOWAR010099871.1:0-12259 GCA_028571005.1 Clathrina lutea | reverse complement strand
ATCACATGACATATCATGTGATATCGACGAATCGAGCAGTAGGTGACGACTTGCCCTGCCGGCCCCGAGAATTCGGCCAGCTTCAGTATGCGTTTCTTACGGGAATTCGACGAGATTTTTCGTCGACTTCGAGCGAGCTCGACATCAGAGGAGGCTCGTTTTGCGAGCTTTTTGAATTTTCTGAAAGCCGGCGAAAAGAGCATTCAACGGTGTCTGCTTTGTTGCCATGGTCGAGATAGCATTTCGATCCAGGGTCGACATGGAAATGTTCGGAACGATCAGAGAGACGGGCGATCCCACGACAAGTCCGCCCACCATCTTAAAAAAAATCTAGTCCCGGAGCTTCAAAGCAGATTTTCGGAGGCAGAGTGCAGGGGACATCATCTGTAGTGAGGTCGGTTCCTTTCTATGATGTGGTGGATTCCAGCACCATCTAACAGAAAGCAAGGCTGACTCGATCGGAACTCTTGTGCAAAGCGATGTTACGTCGAAACTTGCGAGCGCCTTTTCCTCGTCTATAGTGACATCCTGCAGTATTTCACAGAGGTGAGCTGAGTTTTCGACGAACGAAGGCATCATTCTAGCGAAGGGCGAAAGAAGGCTGGCGAGAAACTTCGACGTGCTGTAGAGAACATGGTTGATGTATGAGGCGGGGCGGACGGGAACATCTGGCTTATGTACATGTATCTTTGGTACACCATATAGCAAAGCTGGTGAAGAACAATTGACGGACCCCCTAAGCCTTTGGGAGAGTACCTTGTTGATGGAACCACCATTAAGCAATGTTTGAAGAAGCCTATTCAACGTTCTCTCGTTGCTCTTGGTGGAGTTTTTGTCGATTCGCCGGAACTAACGTTTGCCTAGTAACTTTGCCGTTTTCTCTTCGTGGTCTTCCTTGTCCATGATTACGGTCCTGTTCCCTTTGTCCGATTTTGCGGTGACGATGTCAGTGCTGCATGTCAAAGGGCAAGAAGCTTGCCTTTCCTTTTTGATGAGGTTCTTTGGTGGCGGTTTTGCTTTTCGGAGAATATTGGCTCAATTGGTCTGAGCATCGTTCTTGTGAGATCGGATAATGGTTTGCTGCAGATGTATGACGTAGGTACAGAATCTAGTTGCCAGTTGGGGTGTAAGGCAAGCGCATCCCGAAATTTCACTTTGTTTAACCAGAAGCCATGCTCTCTCAGAGGAAGAGCAGCCAACCGTGCAGATGCACGTTTGGCTGACAATAGACCCAACAACTTCCCATCGGAAATTGTGGTGGTCCGGAGTGCGCGAAATTCCTCATTCCGGAACTGTTGCCGTCTGTTACCAACAGAGGTGTTTTTGACCGGAGCGGATCGATCCATGTACACACTCAGCAGACGCAACCTCCAGAGAACGCCTCTGCTGCAGCAAGATTTCGGCAACTTGGTCTCTCGTGATCTCCACTGAGGCCTTAAATTCAGCCAAGGCCATACTGCGGAAGCAAGGCAAGCCAAATCCTCCAAGACGAGCTGGCAGCAACAGGAGCGACAGTTTCGCTTGGGAAAAAGGAGTGACGGCCAGTGAGATTCGGGAGAAGCAACGTAAGAATCATGCTTTCTAGTAACTTTATCAGATCATCATGCACATCAACTGTCCGTAAAAGGTAGTTCAATCGGCCCCGCAGACCATGCGCCGTCGCACCATATGATGCCTGCTCGGTTTGCACAAAGTCATCAAGCCGTTGCAGCTAGCTCCTCGCATCACTCTTGCACCTTCCCCAACAAGAGACTCGCAAAACTTGGGCTCGCCAATGACACTGCGTTGGTATGGTCCGCCGTCCACCACAATCTGAACATCAGTGGCACAAAACAGCTCCTGTCAACTCTTTAACCTGGGTGTGGATGTAGTAACCGTATCGTTGGCCAACACTGGTAATGGTACCGCACCAAACACGTAAAAGCCTTAGTCACCCAGCTCCACCTGAATCACCTGCGCACCAGATCTGACGAATCTCCAGGTAATTCTCCTATAAGGGCTTCACGAGAGGAGTGGTCGCCAAGGCATAGAATGACATGCTGAGCAGGTCTCCATGTGTTGTGCTGGGCACCCACCAGAAACAAACAAGCGTGATGAACTTTGGTACGAATTCCGCAGTATCGTATACGTACCAATAGGCGGACAGAGGCGCTCAACTGACATGGATGGCAGCTTCTCTGTTTAGGCTGTTAAAGGTGCACTGACCAGCAAGATGCCCTCAGTAGACACATCCATGTAGATTTTCTGCATGGGATGTACAGTCGCTTCGATCCTTGCTGGCCGAGCATTTCTGTGCACCCACAAACAGCTTCCACATCCCTGTTTCGTTACTTGTAGGACTGCCTGTGCGACGACAAGTCTCACGACTTCACCAACACCGATTTGGACTTCACCAACATCGATTTGGTGCACCTCTGGCTGCCATCTTGACAACACTTAGTGCGTGCATGTGACAAGACAAAGAACTGAGCGCCAGAATCTTCACTTTTGCAGGATACACTCTCTGCAAGGTGGCGCGATCGCCAATCGACTGGTACTCGTCCGGAAGTCGATCTTCCTTCGGAGGACGCCCGCGTCGCTTACGACCCGAAGCAGAAGTTTCCACGAGAGATGTCTCACATCTCTCGCTGCATGTTGTTTAATTCGCTCCGAAAGATGCTGGGTGGTCTTGCCTCCATAATTGGTCCCGCAATGCCGGCATTCGTAACTGTAGATAGCATTCAAGCAAACAATAGTTCTTAAGACGAAGTGAGGAATGAAAAGAATGGTGTAAAAAGAGAAGACGTTTAGGCGTCACCGCCATCATCAGTTCATCTGGTGCTGTCAGGACTAGCTGCGTGTTTTATAGGGAAAGAGTTTTAAATTAGAGGCATGGACAAAGACATAAAAACTAGGAAAGAGCAACGTTTCGCCCAACTGAGGGCTTCTTCAGGCAGAATATGAAGAAAAGTAGGTAGAAGAAAGACCGAGGTGCCATGGCGAGGTGTCAAAACAAAGTATCACGCCAAGTGACAAAGTCAAGGTAAGAACAAACGGTGAGAACGACGCGGGAACTACCTACAAGTCGAAGGGGTGAGAGAAGCATGACGAATGTGTAATAATTACACACAAACCATGAAGAAGGTGTAATTTGGAATTATTGCTAGTTAATATCAAAATAATAACACCTGATTCATAGAAGGACATCAATACCATCCCCACGGTTAATCAACGAAGATAGAGAGGAACCTCGAAGTTCATCTATCCAATATCGCTCTAAAATCTTACTCCGTAGCACATCTTCTGGGACAGATTGAACAACACACACTCGCATGCAGTGGTTGTTTTGAAAATGTTCGGTTACTGGTGTATCGCACTCATGCTGGCGCTTGGTGGCGTAGCGGTGTCCATTCATGCGTTCCCGAAGTGTGCAGCCAGTTTCGCCCACCGAGCACGTGAGCAAGTAGATCACATTGCTGGACTGGCAGGTGTAGTGGCGACCAATACGGTGAGTGTATCTAAGACTGACAACAATCTCCGTCCGGTGGTCCACCATCTTGCAGGTCTTACATCGCGGCACATTACAAGCATGTGTGCCCGGTGGCCTTTGATTGGTCGAAGGATGAGGTGGTTTGGTGTGAACTAAAAGATCACAAAGGTTCCCAGGTCGTCTATAAGAACTGGTGTTTGATCAATTGAACAGAATATCCACGATTGAGGAGGAAACCCGATAATTCGTGGAGACGTTTCTCAAGGGTATCGGGTGTGCTGATGATGGTAGGCAATTGAAGACCCAGTCCATATGGCAGATTGCGATGAACATGGGGGGGGGGGGTGGTCAATGGAGGGAAGAAGATACTGGTGCGTGTCTGTTGGCTTAGTATACAAGTCGGTAGAGATGGATGAACCCACAATAGTAGCAAGGACATCTAAGAACGCAACAGACTGCCCATAATACATATATGAACTTAGAAACAACATGCCTTTAGAGTTAAGTTTTGCCATAGTACTTCCTTACCGGCTCATCAGTAGCAAACACGGTAGAATAATGACTAACATGAGAAACAAGAGGGCAATATATGTGTAAAGCGTGTGAGAGAAAGTGTAATAATGTGCGCGATATCTGGTGTGAGCGTGTACAGGTATAGGTGAAAAAACATTATGTGCATAAAACAGATTGAAACTAAGTGTGAAAGAGGGAGAGTAAGAGTGTAAGAGAGAGAGAGAGAGAGAGAGAGAGAGAATTGCTGCACCTGTGTGTGTGTCAAATCATGCAGCTGGAAACAGATGGAGCTGCTTGACAAACTCCATCTGTTTGCATAGCTCAGGCTTCAGCTTGTGTATGAATAGTGGTTCTAGTGCGTGCAATACTACGACAACAACAAAAAAGCGCGACTTGGAGTGCATTGGAGTAATTCTTGGGTCCGTGTACTTTATTTGAAGCTCGAACTTCACCGATTCGTCACGTGATAGAAGAAAGGCCTGGCTGAGCACAAAGGTACATGTACGAGGCTTGCAAGGCAGCTCCCTGAACTCTGAAAGAATCTTGCACTGGAATGGCCAGACATGCAAAAACTTTACCCAAATCAATAAGTGGAACAGAGTTCGATCACGGATCGAAATGAACGAGGCGAGATGCGTGATACTTTGCGGACTGCGGTGGTTACATGCGCACGCCCCTTGTTCATTTATTTATTTTATGTTTCTCGCCACCTGGTTTTCAAAAAGTATGCGCCTGCACGCGAAAAAACTCAAAATTTCCCTGATAAACTCCGCAAGGCACGCATGTTGGGTGCTGAGACCCCCTTCCGGGTGCAAATCCGAAGGCAACGGGAACACCTTCGCTAGATAGCTGTTCGCACAGCGCATAATTTACCGCCACCGCCTGTGTTTGCAAAATTAACGACTCGTGCAGTCTGTGTCTAACCCGATTTCAGCCAGGGCCGTGTCCTGATCTGGCTTTTTCTTTTGAAATTTTTGCTGAAAGCTGCGCACGCAGGTGACGAGAAAAACCTGACTCTGGCCGAAAGTAGGTTTTTGAGACCTCGGTGTACGGCCAGCACTCTCACTGAACTAGAGCCAGATGTGTAAAGCAAAGAAAACGACGACCGACTAGACACTGTTGGCCACTGAACGGATGAATATATTGGTTCGTTTTTGCCGTGATAGCCTAACGAACCTCTCACCCTAGAGACAGCCTTGCCGACTTCCTCCGTGAGAAAAACGCCACCTGGGGCACTCTGCTAGACAACGCCGACATACTCACGGTCGTTCGCCATCCCGCACACCAGCTAAAGTATATGTTTTCGACACGCACGCATACCATGGCATACATACACAACCGTCACACGGACCACAGAGAGAGAACCGGCACTAATAAATAAAATATAAACGGACATGTGGTCTGAGCCATTTTAATGCCATTCAGTCTAGCATAATTTCGACGCTTCACCCGCTTACTGATCATATTTCTTATGGCCTTTCAGCATTATTGCATACGCGAGAAGGCTATAATTCTACAAGCAACAAAAACGTGCTGATATAAGCCGGGGCGCAGGGCTTGATGAAATTTAATATTCCAGTGCTCGACGCGAAAGCAGCTGTCACCCTGCGGGTATGCTCACCTGTCAGGTTCAGCACAGGACCTGCATTGACAGGGCCAGGCCAGGGGCGGGAACTCTAACCGCTTTTCACGTTTTTCACACTTTGTTCAAAAAGAGGAAAGGCCGATAGGGTGGCGTGATGATCGCACCTCTGACATTTTAAGGAACTGCTCTTTTCATCCAGCGACTCAGCCTGTTTGCTCATGTCCAGGTGTCAAGGCAATCATAGCGAGTGGTGCATATGAGCACCGGGCAGGTAGGTCGGAAGCTCAAACTACGTTCGTTTTTCTGTCAATGGCTGTAAACATGGAAAAGGAGAGGGGAAGAAGTGAATTGACCGGGGTAAGAATTCGAGTGGAGTGAATATCTATGACTTGCGTTTGCGCGGGCTCGTTGTTTGCTTAGCTTTGTCAAAAGAATAGAAAACCGGATTATTTCTCGCGCGGCGCTATTATTGTTCGCGAGCGTGGCATCTGTAAGCTGCGCTGGGCTAGCCGGGCTAGGTATACGGAGAGAGAGATCGCCCACCTAGCACCTGTCGATCGGATGATGAAGTCGTGGGTTGTGTAGCTCAGCCACTGACGGTGATTTCCACTGATTTGTCACTGATAACTAAAGCATAAAGAGCTCCGGCAACACGGACCTTGGCCCGTTAACCACCACAAAAATTAATTCGTGAAGCTGCGTGACTCCCTAATCACGTGGGTAGCACGTACATACGACACAACTGTTCCTTTCACATGTTTCACATGTTTCATCATGTTCATTCTAAGCCACGGCCTGCAGGGGGCGGCTGAAGCCGGGCAACCACCTTGTAGCACCACTAACAGCTTCTAACACCTTGTAGAACCACTAACAGCTTCTAATAGGGATTTTTTTGTAGCACCGTACTAACAGGGATTTTACTGAGTAGCTTCACTGAGTAGAATGCAAACGGCATGCGCAGCTCTGCTCGTGAGATCAGCAAGCGTGGGTGACAGGCATGAGCAGCCGATAACAAAATGCATACAGCAAGATGGTAGACTGTCGCGAGGTCCTTGCGGTCACCGTCCTAAGGCTCGGGGCCGCGCGGGGGCAGGCGGATGAATCGACCTTCTAGCCGCCTACGCTGTGCTGCGGCGTGCGCGTTAGCCTTGGCGGCTGGACCCCACGAACGCACAAGGGCTGGCTAGCCATGCCCACATTTTCCAATCCCGCATTGATGGATCCTCATCTTCAACAACGTTCTAAATACACGGCCGGCCTAGCCGGACCTCGAGTGTGTCGCCGCAGGCAGGAAATACCATGAAAGGACGTCGACCGGGCCGCACTAACATACATGACTTTTTTTTTCGCTGCGCAACACACGCAATGCGAATGAGTTAGTTCGTGATTGCCTCTCGCATTGACAGCGGCGGAAAGACAGAGAGAGAGAGAGAGAGAAGGAGAGACAGATAGCCATAGGAGAGTTTGGTCAGGTGGAGAAGGAAATTCTCGACCCGTTGTTGAGCTGAGCACTAACCAAACATCCAACAATACCGGCTATTGTGTTGACACTCGTGCTCCTACCTCCGGTGCTGCTGCTGAAAGCCGTATTGTGTAACGTCCACGACGTGATATATTGGAGTGTGGTTACTTGGTGCGTCCGGAGCAAGCAAGATGGTGGATAGAGGGTTTTTCGTCGGTGCTGTTGTCCTCGTGTGGACGTCAGCAGTGTTCTCGCCTCAGCCAGGCAGCGGACTTTCTATAGTGACCACATTTCAAGCGACACCGCCTCTTCGTCTGCAGCAGGACGCGGAAGCTAACCGTACGGCCTGTGTGACGGTATGCACGGTAAGTTGCCTAGGAAAGAGGTACAGGTAAATCGACAGAACGCGTGGAAGGGCCACGATGAGAGAGAGAGATGGAGACCTAAGATTTAGAAAAGAAACAGGCGTTGGTACCAGCGGAAAATGGGAAGCGAGAAACATGAAAGCAAGAAATAGAGCGCTTGTCAGTCATCACCCAAAAAAAAAAAGTCTTCTCAGTTTCAACCAGTCTTCTCAGTTTCAACCAGTCTTCTCAGTTTCAACCAGTCTTCTCAGTTTCAACCAGTCTTCCCAGTTTCAACCAGTCTTCTCAGCTTCAACCAGTCTTCCCAGTTTCAACCAGTCTTCCCAGTTTCAACCAGTCTTCTCAGCTTCAACCAGTCTTCTCAGTTTCAACCAGTGTTCTCAGCTTCAACCAGTCTTCTCAGCTTCAACCAGTGCTCTCAGTTTCATGACTTCTATTATCGCGAGCTTCTATCATGCTGACCCTCTACACATGGAAAGTACTTGTGTGATCCAGCTGTTCTTGGCGGTGCATTCAACTCGCTGGGTGCATGGCGCGTTCGCATCTTCGAGATCAGCCTCCAGCATGACTAGGGTGACTTTCAAAATCAGGAATAAGGGTACAATCCTGCTCACATGCAAAGACAGTGCGACTTCTATGGCTTCGATGCATGTTGAATCTTTGTGGCCCGTTGTCCTCTTCCAGCAGCTTTGGAAGCGCTTATCCCCTAAAATTCTGACCTTAGTTTTGTTATTAATAGTTACCTCAAAAAGGTCCCCTCGACGGGAGCATCCCTCGATTCAGTTCAAATCACGTTTCGCCCTCGTCTTCTACATGTTCTACGCCCAGCCTCGCTCTGGGCAAAGGCAGGGCTTGCCGGCATTTGAAGCTTACGGGCAAGGGCGACGGTGGTTGGCAAAAGCTGTTTGGCGGTATACATGTTTGGCGGTATACATGCCAGAGACTGCTACTTCGTTCGTTTTTCATGTTCTTTTTGCACACTTTTCTTTCCAAATGCCAATATTCTATAATGCCAGGAAAGAGACAGATTGCTATGGGAACAATGAAATTAGCCGGAAAGTGGTCTGCACAGTCCGTGCATCAGTTTGGGCATGTTGTTTAATGTACTCTGCGCTGATACGTGTTAATCGTTCGCACCCGACAGTCAAAAGCATTTCCACAATGATAACAAAAACAAATAGGGAAAGAACAGCAAAGTAATGTGTACGCTTCTTGATGCATTGCAGGAACTAGACCGACACTTGGAGGCCAAGTGCAAGGAACACTGCGAAAAGGCACAATTGGATGGGTTTGAGTACTGTCGCAATAAATCCTGTGTAAGTTTTTTCACATCTTCTACGCCATGGCAGAGAGACTGGTGACTTATATGCAGGCAGGAATTGCTCTCACCTGCAATAAACAACAGTTGCAAAGAACGGCTTTTTCGGTGCAACCATAGCAACCATATCACATGACATGCCAGTCCTACCTTGAGCATAGAGTTGAACAAGGTATTTTCTATTTTCAAAACAGACAACTTTGAAAGCTTCTGATAAAATTAGTATCCAATTTTGCTTGCAATGTTTTCTATTTTCTGGAAGTTCTTTTCACGTTGCGTTGATTTTAATTCTGCTTGCACTCCCTTACATTGTGATTTTCCCCTTTCCATATGCCGACTGTCACACGGGCCTCTTATCGTACCCCCCGCATGTCTTAGCAGAGAGCATCCTTGATGGAAGGCTGCTGTCTATAGGTGCTGATTGTTTACAAAATCGCAGGGCCCTGAAAATTCTTTTCAAAGACATCTCTGCATTGATGTAGTCATCAAGCAGGAGTAGGGAAAGACAATTCGAGTTTTTACATACACGCATGTTGATTTGATTGGCTGTACGCACAGACCAAAATCAGCATAATATTTCCGTTTGTGCCTTTCTGTTAAACTTCTTCAGCTGCTGTACAGTGCTATGGTTGTGATGTATGTCTGGCAGTGCCCTCGTGTCTAACTTGTGCCTTTACCCTCCTCTCATTTGCAGCTTTCATCTGTGGCATGTGTCAGTGCCTGCCAAAGCACTGGTAATCCTTTTCTTGCTAAATATTCAGGCGGAGTGTGAATTTGTCTAGTGCCATGATTGAGCAAGTTAGTATGTCAGAAAACGTAAGGGAAGTAAACACATTGATAGAAAAAGGGAGCGACTGATGCGACTTTTGAGATTGCTTCCATGGAGTGTTGTAATGCTTGTATTCTGGGTAATATTTTATTTTGTGAAGGACATTGCAGCGAAGGGTGAGACAAAGATTGTCTTATGGTGACTTAACCTGGATGTTTCTGTTGAATTTCATTCATCGAAATTCATCTCTGTCTCTGTATTCTTTCTCCTGACTAGGTGGAATTCCTTACAGCCGTATCGAATATCCTGTTTGCTTACGTACATTGGTTTTTCCTGACCGCCGGCTGGAAACACACATGTTCTGGCTGCCATGGAAAGGGGAGAACGTTGGGAGACTGGCAAAAGCACAGATGAAGATCAGATCCTTCGTCAAGCACCACAGTGGGCGCGACGAAGCTGAATTTCAGACTTGGAATGTGAGTGGGTTATATCCAAGAATACCTCCGGAGGGTTTATTTTTCCCCTTCTTGTGGCAAAGCTGTAAGTTAGGACCAAACCTAAGTAGGAAAAAACTGTCTAGTTGAAAGAAAATGAATAAAATCCCGTAGTAGTGTCTGCCTAAAAGGCTTTTCAATCACTGGCGGGTTTGTGGCAGCTAAGTAATAATGCTGCCGACCACAACCTGCCTTAATTTCGCTTTTGTCATGGAAACGTATGGAGCGGAAGGCTAAGGCAGGAATACTACCTACGTCAGTTTAACATTGCATCTCGCGTGTCTTTCTTTTTTCTCCAGCGAACAGAGATGAAGCTTAGTTTCCCAGTCAAGCCTGGATTGTACAATGTGGATATGGGAGAGATTGTAAGTCATAGGGTTCACTTGATACTGTCACCTTCAGTTAGGTGTCTTCTTGATCTAAATCTGTAATCAATCAATTTCAACAAAAAACTCTTCAAACCTCTGAAAGGCCTGACCATTCCACACATAAATTGATCCTGTGTCGTTGTTAGGTGATCACTTACTGGCTCACAAATCGGACTTCCCCTGCCCGGACTAAAGTGATTGTGTCTACTCCAGCTGGTTTTGACTTCTTCACACCGGGTAAGTGGTGAGGGAAGACTAGTGTTTCCGACGTCCCTTAAATTTCTCGTCATTTTTCGTGTTTTGCTTAAACCCTTCCAACTTTGAAATCACATAACTCTCTCACTACTTCCATGGTAAGGGCGGTTTGACTCCCTGAATACTTTAATTGGACAGGCTACTCCACGATAAACCCTAGCTTACTTCTCCAAGATAAAGCCTAGCTTACTACTACAAGATAAACCCTAGCTTACTACTCCATGATAAACCCTAGCTTACTACTCCATGATAAACCCTAGCTTACTACTCAATGATAAACCCCAGCTTACTACTCCATGATAAACTCTAGCTTGCCACTCATAGATAAACCCTAGCTTACTGCTCCAAGATAAACCCTAGCTTAGTACTCCAAGATAAGCCCTAGCTTACTACTCCAAGATAAACCCTAGCTTACTACTCAATGATAAACCCTAGCTTACTACTCCATGACAAACCCTAGGTTACTACTCCCTGAAAAAACCTAGCTTAGTACTCAATAGTACACCCTCACTTATTACTCCATGATAAACCCTAGGTTACTACTCGATGATAAGCCCTAGCTTACTACTCCATGATAAACCCTAGCTTACTACTCCATGATAAACCCTAGCTTACTACTTGATGAGAAACCTAGCGTACTAATCCATGATGAACCCTAGCTTACTACTCCATGATAAACCCTAGCTTACTAATCCATGATGAACCCTAGCTTTCTACTCAATGATAAACCCTAGCTTTCTACTCCGTATACCCTGGCTTAATACTCCATGATAAACCTTAGCTTGCTCCTCAATGACATCCCCAGCTTGCTGCTCCTTGATATACCCCAGCTTGCTACTCGATGATAAAGACCAGCTTGCTTCTCCATGATAGAGCCCAGGCTGACTACTCCATGATATTTGCTAGCTTGCTATTCCACAAACCAGAGGCCTTGTCTTGTCGAAAGCTACCTGTGGCAAATTACTTTCTGTTTGTGAAATTTCCAGTTTGCAACAGGAGCAAGAATGCCGTGAAACAGTGTCCTGATCAAACCTACAACATTACCCAGCCTACAGGTGAGCATTACACACTGTAAAGGGACCTTGGCGTCTTTTGATGGTGACGTCAACGCAAATGGCAGAGAAAGAGAGTGATGAGTGTGCTGGGCTTGGTTGGCATGTATATGTATGGTAAAAGCATGTATGGGATGTCCTTAGGCTAAGCCTTGCCAGCTTTCCGGTTGATGGATGCATTTTGGAAGCTCCAGAATTCCTGGTGGTAATGGTAGGGGGACTCGGCATGAATTTATGCATGTTACACGCTTAGCGTCCACTGCCAAACTGAAGAAACTGCTTACTTTTTCTGCGTAAGGGCTCTTAAGGGTGGCAATCCCCACCCTATAGGCTCATCGGACCGTTTTTGAGATTAGTGCACTTTCGGGGTCTATCAGTATGGACCTTCCTTTGGGCGAAGTGAGCAGAGGATCGACCCGACATAATCGCGTGACGCATAATGACATCATGCCAGTACTTTAGCGTCGGCGGCTACGTCCGGCGGGACTTTCAAATGCTCTTTTCTCATTTTACTGTTTTCTAGAGCTCTACTTTTTATATCTCGGCCAAATGTGGCTCGATTCTGCTGAAACTTCACACAAGGCTAGCTGAATACCTACTTCATATTTC
>JAOWAR010099760.1:0-12260 GCA_028571005.1 Clathrina lutea | reverse complement strand
AGAGAGAGAGAGAGAGAGAGAGAGAGAGAGAGAGAGAGAGAGAGAGAGAGAGGGAGAGAGAGAGGGAGAGAGAGAGAACCACTGACAGCTTCACCAAACCATCACTGCGCATACCGTTTCGTCGGGACACAGAAGAACTGCCTCGTTAAAATTCAAATGACAAGGCACAAGCTCTCTCTCAAATCCACGCGAGTGGCAAGCTTTGCAAAGACGTCGCGCACATTGTTGCTGCATGCCCGGCCATCAATACTCGGCTCCGACAACAAGACTCAGGAATCTCACTACTATCGAATAAATGCGCAACAAGCACGCTAGCTAGATGTATTGTACACGTCTTCTTCAGCATCTGGCAGTGGGCATGGCATGCGCAGTGCATGATATCGATCTTACAGCGTTTCTCGAACGTCACCATGATTCATGCACCATGCTAGAACTGGGTTCGAGGCCATATATACGTTGCACCGGTACCACGCGTACGCGCCATATTAAGCCCGCGGGCCAGCCAGGGCCGGGTTGCCACCACTTGATGAAGATCTGCCTCCATGTTTTCTTCGCTGGCTTCTGCATCCTGTTATGGTGGTGAAGCTTCTAGATCTCTTGTCACTTCAGAGCGATCGTAGTTCTTTTTCTTTTGTATCCTTTCACAATCTGAATTTCCACAGTTTTTGTCCGAAGTTTGTGAGGGAGCTTTGAACAGCAGCCATGTCCACGAAAGTGTACGTCGGCAATGTCCCGGATTCGGCCCGGCGGCAGGAGCTTCAGGATTTATTTGAGAAGCATGGTGCCGTTACAGAGTGCGATATCATTCGCGACTTCGCGTTTGTTGTAAGTTACAAATGATATTGTAGCATGTCTTTCCCATCTCTTTCAAGCCCTATTGATCCTGTTCTCGTCTTTTTTTTTTTTGTGTGTGTGTGTGTGTGTGTGTGTGTCTGTCTGTCTGTCTGTCTGTCTGTGTCTGTGTGTCTGTGTGTGTTTGGTTCCCTTCTCGCTTATTTGCTGTTGCAGCACTTCGAATCACCGTCGTGTGCCAGCGCAGCCGTGGAAGCTCTCGATGGGTACGAATTTTTTGGGCGGAAGATTCAGGTCGAAATTTCACGTTCCAGAGGGCGAGGAGGATTTCGAGGGCGAGGTCCGCCCAGGGATCGTGGCCCACCACCGTAAGGATCTGTTTTGTCCACTTTATTCTTTATGGAACCTGAATGTTATGAAACCTGAATGTTATGAAATTTTGCACTGCTCAGCCGAAACGCTGTTCATTTCGATGACAGGTAGATTTTTTTTTTCTTGTACCGTGTGCGTAAAGTTTAGCTGGGATATCCACGATAACCTTTATGTATGTGCCTGACGTTGCTCGCGGGTTAATAAAGTTTTCACTGCGGCCGCGGCGTATGGGCAGTGTTTCATACGGAGCCCAGTCCCGGCCGGTTTTCGCCTTGACAACCTCTTTGATGCAACTTTGCTCACCTTTTACTACCCTTGGCCAAAGAAAAACCGAAACATCAGGTTGTTCACCAAAATCTATACACTCTTCATACCATATCATATGATATGAATCGAATTTGATTTCTCAAACAAATTTTCAAAACCGCGACTTGCAGCTTTGTGCGGAGCCGACGCGCTGTTGAGAAATCAAACTTAATTCATCGATATCAAATGATGTGAACAGTGTACAGATTTTCATGAATAACCTTAAGTTTCGTTTTTTTTTTAAAATGGGTCCTCCACATTTGTCTAAACTGTAGGGTTGCTGTTTAATTTTGATTTTGTTCTAGGTCATCTCGATTTCGCAGTCCTCCACGCTATCGTGAGTCACCTCGGGACTACGACAGGCGGCCACCTCAGCCACGCGACTACTACTCCTCGCGCTACTCCCCTCCTCCATACCGCGGCCCTCCCGCCGTACGAGACTATGCCCCACCGTACCGAAGTCGCAGTCCTTACAGCCGTGAACCAGCTCCTCGCTATGCATCACCACCCCGCTACAGGTAGGCAACAAACAGCGCTGAGCCATGAAGACTGTCCTTTGTCTAATCTTTTCAAGGAAAGGAAGGGTTTTGTGGCACTCACCAATCGTGTATTTTACTTAAAGTGGCGGCATAACTAGTTGAAGAAGCATGCAATTAAACTTCTTTTTTTGTGTTTGTCATGGAATCGGAAATGAAATAAGACTTGGTGAAACTCATTGGATAATTTGAAAGAAAGTAGACACAAGCCAAATTATTGCCTTCTGTGAGATTTGGGTACTCAAAATTTTCCGTGTACGCACCTTAGGGCCTGGTCTCACTGCGGCTAAACGCAAACAGCTCAGCGGTCACAACACTGCGTCTGGCTGCGAACGCCGGTCTCACTTGGTCGTTGTGTGATCTGGAGCGGCAGTCAGCCGCAGGTCTGTTGTTATAGCAAGCACCGAAACCATAGTGATGAAAATATTGATGGAGGTTGAATATTGTAAATTCTTTTCTAAGGTTAGGAACAAAAAATGTTGAGTGTGAGTATGAAACGATACCTGCCACTACCAGAACTCGAAGAGGGTTACTCCGAATTGCCACTGCCGTTCATGCAACTCCCAACACAGCCTGGTGTTCACCCACTTCGACAAAATGCTCGGCCAGTCGAGTGACAATTCTGGTGTTGGCGTGGAAGCACCCGGTCATCACTTTCGTCGATGGCACTACTTGTCGGCGCCTCAACGCGTGCTACACGCCTTGCCTTGTCCAAGCATGGGCGGATGAAATCGTGAACAAACTTCTTCCTGATGCCGATCAATTGAATTTTTTTTTTTATCACCCTCACCAAGGACCAAATCAGGTTGCAGCCCTTCACAAAATCAATCTTCAAAAACATGCTGTCGAGAAACCTTGTCGGTTGTTATTGATCGTCTTCTCCCTTGACAATTTAAGGTCGTGCCAGAATCTCGTCAACTCCCTCCAGCTTGTCCCTCCACTGTGCTGCCATCCTCACCAAATTAGCTGCTTGCAATTGATCCCTCACGACAGTCGATCAACTGTTGGCGTTTCGGCGATTGTTGGCGTTTCGGCGGCGAAACGCAGCCCTCAACCCAGTGTTTGCGTTTGCGGTGAAACGTGTGGCTAGCCGCTAGTTTCCATGGATATTTCATACCGCAGCGACAAAACGCCGGCGTTTGACTGCAGTGATACCAGGCCCGTAACGGGTTTTTGTAGCCTTTATTCCTGTATTTTTTTCTGATTTTTTTTGTGTGCATCCCCTTGTGTGTGCGTGCGTGTGTGTGTGCGTGCGTGTTAGGTTTAGTACTATATGTCTATGTGAAGGGTAGTTCTGCCCACTTGGGATCTGTTCATCCACTTTTTCTAGTTACAAAAGTATTTTCGGAAAAATGAAGGAGACCCGATAGTAGAACACCTTTGACAAGGGGCGTAGGCCCAATTATAGCGGTATCATGTAAAACAAAAGCGATAATGTCGAACTGAAGTTTTTTACCGCTATTCTGTCTTTTCACTGTAATTTAACGATCATTTTGACTTTTTACCATAATTTGGTCAAATGTAAAGAATTCTTGATTTAGTTTTCAAGATTCACACACTCCCCGGTGCTCCACAATCAGGTCTTTTTTTTCTTCACCTGTAGTGATTATGACCGGTATGGACCACCACCAAGTCGGTAGGTTTTGTTCCTTGTACGTCGTTTGTCTTTGTGATATTAGTCACCACTGCACAGAAAGAAAGTGTTAGTAGTTTGTTAACAAGGTGCACTTTGTCTAATGATTTAAGAATCTTGACAATCTTGACGCAGATCCTCGATTCATCTTTATTAATCTTGACCACCGGTCGTTGGGGGCCAACCCCGATGAAACTTTTTTTTCATTGAACTTTATTGCCACTGCTGGTGTTTGGGGATATCCTCTAGTGAAGATGCTCTTTGTATGAATTGTCCTGTTCACATGTTATTCCTTCCCTCCCTAGTCTGTTCCACTTGTTTCCACATTGTTATGCAATGTTCCCTTTTTAAATATAATGTATGATCACATGTTTGTTTGTTTTTTCCTCGGTGGTTCTCACCTTTTTTTCTTTTCTCAAACCTACACTGCTATATAGAATAAGAGAACTACTGATTATCAGAATTTTTTTTGTAAGGGGCCACTCAGGTGCGAACACTATCGATATCTACTTGTAGACATGCTTTTTTTTGCCAAAAGTTACACATAGCAGTGGTGTGAAAATGGAAAGGAAGAATGTGGTATATAACAAAAAAATGCATGTTCCCAGAAATTGCGGCTCTCACGTGATTCGTTTATGTAACCTTTTACCCCAAAGTGAACCAGTGCAATTCTTTCAGTGATTTCTACCATTGGCTGTTGTATCACTGGCGTGTTTTTGTTTTCAGTAGCATGTCACTTATTCGACAGCACCACTTGGCTGCATTGTTCGACTTTGCATGATTTATTTTCAATTTTTATCGTACGATTGTGTGACCTGTATGCACAGTATATCTAAAATGTATACACCTCAGTTATCTGACATTCACGTATCCAACATGGTTTGCCCCAGTGCTGTTAGAATAGGTGACATGCTACTTTACTATGAAGTTTCACAATTTCGGGCTGGCTTACAAATAGACTTGCGAACTTTATGAAATTTATAATATTTCCTCCATGAATATGAAGCTTCCAGGGTGTCGGTTTATCTGATTTGGTGAAAACATTTGTGAATAGTGCTGTCAATTTGACCAAATTGTTATCACCTAGCTGTCCGCTTTTGGGGGATAGTGTTGGAAGTAGAATTTTCGGTTGTTGTAGACTATGTTGTTAACTTTATCCTCTGGCCCGTGCCGTTTCGCGTGATCCTGCAGTTACAGCCGAATGCCGCCACGAAGCTACGACTAACCAATTGATTGAGCGGGATGCTTTGCAAGAGAGTTGTATTCGAATTGGTGAATGGTGCCTGCCTCACAGCGGACTTTTGCATCGTGATAATGGCAGTCGTGCATCGATCGAATGGCTGTGAAGAGATTTGCTGGGACCTATATTGTGACGAACGTTCTTTTATTTTAGTCAGATATCCGAGCCCCTCCCCTGACAAAGGCGTGTCACGATTCTGTAGTCCTGCCTGATCCTTTTTTTTTTCCTTCTCTCTCTTTTCTCTTTCAGTACCTTTCAAGTGTCTTTGCTCCTGCAGTTGTGTGTTTTTTAGTGTACTGACCCTCAAGACATCATCTGTCTGGTCAGATATAGCCGTCCTCTTTTGTCAAATATATGTTCAACATGTTCTTGCCTCCTCTGTGTATAAATGTTTCTGCATCCGCTTTAGAGCTGGCTTTTGACGAATGTCGGTGCTTTTGTGTCCGAAAGGGAAAGGTTTCGTTCTTCTTTTTCGTTGCTTATGACGTCCAGCAGTCGTGCTGGTCTTGCGTGTCTGTGATCTGCTAAGTACATCTTGCTACCACTGCTAGAAGATGCCCGCAAGTGTGCTCTGACATCGTCTCCCTACAGTGCATTGTCGAGCTGTTCGTGTATTTTGGCCGAGACCGTTCGTGAGAATGTACGTATTTTCGAATGTTCTCTCTGACCGGCTTAGCGTGTGTGACGAATGCCACTGGCCAGGCTTGCTTTCTCACCTGAACAGGCTCGTGACCAGCAATCATCAAACGAATGCTCGAACCAGCTTGCATCCAGTGTGACTCAGTTTTCAAGCCACGAAGGGCGTGTTGGTATGGCTTCGGTCCCAATGAAAAGGTTACGTTTTTTCGGTGTTTTTTCTTATTCCTAAGTCATTCTTATTGTTAAGGAGGTTTGGCAGAATTTGATCTGGTTTAAAAAGTTCACTTTTTGTTATATATTCATTTTCTTTGTTTTTTCCTCAAACTCAATCATCCAGTATGTGCAGCTTGTTTCTCTGTTCTATAGGCCGTAGCTGATGCATAGTTTTGAGAAAGGAGTATGTGAGTTGTTGTCTCAATGGGGAGTCATCACTATTCATAGTGGCTTTTCCTTTGCTTGGACTTCACTTTGCTTGCAGTTGACACACATTTTGCTTGTTGCTTTGACTATTCTATCTCTTTCTCATACTTCCCTCCCAGCTAGTCCACATATGGTGCTTCCATAAAAAGGAAATGGACTTTTAAGAGGCTTTTCCCCGTCACTCTGCTTGTTATTGGTGAGGCTTTCTTCTGCATACGGACTGTCTTCTTTGGAAAGGATGTCAATTTCTGAAGAATATTTAAGAAAGGAGGCATAATCCTCAGTCGCCCCGACCATTCTTGGCTGAATGGAAATACTTTTGAGACGGTTACAGGTGTTTCCCATCCAATTTATGACAGTTGAATTTCCATGTTTACCTAGTCTGGGTGACTGGAAAGTTATTTACCGTTCCAACTTTGGATGGCAGTGCTGTGAAGTCTGTGAGAAGCACTGATGAAGTATTCTTTGTTGTGTGTGTTTGTATGGTTGTGAAGCAGGAAGGTCAGGCCGGTGTGATGTGTGTGCATGCGTGTTAAAGTCTTAAGTTAAAGAGCAACCATCTTGTGAATGTGAACGAAGACAACTGAAAAGTTGGCTGTCTTACTCAGCTCAATTTGTTGGTATGCATATATTGTATGAGAAGGTTGTTCACCAAGGTGCAACAATTGTATTTGACAATTTGGATTTCAGGCAGATTGCAGTGTGTTTTTGTCGTATTGACATGAAGAGGACCCAGTCCAGCCGTGGGGCAGTATTATTCAATGACTTGGCTTTCTGTGCTGCTTTCAATTTTTAGGCTATACCAGCTGAAGCATGTTTGGCTTCTCCTCCGTCTAAAACAGCGTAGACACAGTCCACTTGCGCATGACTTGCTTGCACGTTGCTGGCCTCAATCGACTGGCACGCCCTAACTGGTGCATCACCACCAAGCCGATTTATGCAGCTCTCTGAGACTGCTCACGGGGAAGACCAGTCCTTCGGAAGCGTGAGCTATATCCTCACAACGTCAAATCGACGGCTGCCTCGCAATGTTTGGCTTGCTGCTTTTAGTGCTCCTTTTGAGTTTGCGTTGGACTGTAGTTACCATGGTGCTTTTCTTTATCTCGAGAGCATTTTTCCTTTTGTCATACTTTTTCATGAAAGTTTTCTGTCAAATGTGTAACTTCAGCAGCAAGCCTGGTGAACAGCATCGCTACAGAAAGCAAGGCAATCTTGTATTGGTGTAAGGTAGAGTCGTGAAAAAAATACAGTAGCACGTGACGCATCGAACAGCATGGTTTGCCTGGATCGTACACTTTGAATCATACAACATGTCTGGGCAGCCTACTAGCACCTAAAAGCTAGCTTCTTTCTCTTCTTTCATGCACGGATTTTCACGTGCTCTCTTCCCACCCTCCCTCTCTCACCTCATCCCCTGGTTCGGCTGTGTTACAACTGGGAAGCTCACCATAGAGCCAAGGCTTTGACTTGACTTAGTGGCAGTGTGGTTTAGATAGTGTCACTTCGACTTTGCATTGATTGGACAAATTTGAGCCTGCTCTTGTGCCCCTTCAATTTATTCTCCAGTTTTCACATGAAATGCACAGGAATGTGTTTAACTGACACCCCCAGACAGGCTTGATATGATCAGTTTTTTTTTTCTGTATATAATGATAATAAATTTTTTTTTAATATGAAAGTCGCGGACTGCTACATGAATCTATGCTGCTGGAAACCGCGCGCAAGGATGGAATGACAGGAAGAACAGAGAGAGAAAAAAATCGTCTGACTGCTGCAACCGGGGATCGAACCTGGATAGATGGCATTCCGGGCCACTGCTCAACCAACTGAGCTATCGCGCTGGTTCGGCAACGGAATCATTTTGCTCTATTCATGTCTAGTGAGGTAAATATAGCTTCTTACATAAAAAGTCCACGATTTTCATAGTATCAAAATTATAATCCCCGCGCACCTGAGCTTCGCATTGAAGCTCAGCCTTTTAGAATAATCATAATGATTATTGTTTTGATTTTGATTTTTATTGCATAAAACTTTTGAAACAGCGGATGCATATTGAAATGTACTTAACTTCAGGGGAAGAAACAAAGAGGACGGGAATAAGACACATAACTGACAATTATACACGAAGAGATGAGAAAAACAATAGTAGAAAACAGGGGAAAAGAGTGAATGCTAGAGAAACAGAGGGGTATAGAGAGAAAGAGAGAGAGAGAGAGAGAGAGAGAGAAAGAGAGTAAGAGAGAGAAAAAGATTAAGTTAAATTTTTCTTTCTTTTTTGAACAGTGCATCTCGATTCATCAATTTCACATGATATGAACAGTGCAGCTCGATTCATCAATTTCACATGATATGAACAGTGCAGGGATTTTCATGAATAATTATGTTTTCATTTTCTCGGGCGGGGCAGTCGATGGCACGACCTACATGTATAACGAGACTGACAGAACATTCCACCAAGTTCGGCGAGCGAACTGTCCTGTAGATAGTGGACGTACCGAAGTCCCCTACACTGAGTGGACATCCGCAATCCCAATATCGTAGACTACTGCCCCTCTACACTTCGTGAACCAGCCTGACTACGATCAAATTGTCCCAACCTCCCTCCCCTCAACACACGCGCACGATTTCTGTCACATAAATCTACGAGACGTTTCTTACGTAAATCTACTAGCCGGCGAACGCGCAAAATTCTGTGCATGCGCGCATATATGTGGCAGCCGGCGAACGCACTTGGCCTCCCGAAGTGGGGCCCAATATACATGTATGCCCGCCCATAGGCCTAGCTGCGCTAGCTAGCTTGCTACATGCTAGTATCGCTAGCGCGCCATGGCGTTGATCACCATGACAACACGAAGCTCGCCATCGCTAGCGCTAGCGCTAGCGCTGCCGGAGAGCAGACGATTTCTAACGATTTCACGTTTTTAGCCACCGATAAGGTCGTTGCTATCCTTCTGAACTTCGTATATGGAAGTGCTGTCCGTAATTTATGCCAATGCTATTGTCCCAGCGCCACCTGGCGAAGAGTGGAGAGCTTGCGTGGATGACTGAGCTTCGTTCGCGTGGTGAGAAGCTCTGAAGCGTCGTTTGATCTTCTGCAGAGTGTGCACTCTGCTATAGAGATATTCATCCACGCTGTGTGCGGTGAGTAGCTGTTGTCGTTCTTGTCGGCAGGAAGGTGCTGCATAATATATGTACGTAGGAATAGAGCGAGACGTGTCTTCTTATGTGGACTGGTGTACGTGATGGTACGATGTTCTGTTGATTTCCACCGTGCACGGTTATGGTTTCTTCAGTAGCCGTGCGCGGGATCATGAGATGTTTTGTGCTCGAGATGTCCACTTTAGGCTAGGGTGTCACGGGTCGTTCAAGCCTTTATCTTCTTACGAATTAAGTTTAGCTTGGGGACTCCTTGATGGCAAACGATTGAACACCTATTGGGGAGAACGTGCATATACATAAGGCGAGTTTTTGAGTGCCTGGACGATGCAGAGCACGGCGTGTGAGCTCCTTGTTAATTTCTACCTTAGTTGTGCACTCTCAGCAAAATGAAAAAATGGCTTTGGCTCACACGGTATCCATGAAGGTTTGACATGTTGTGCTTTTGGGCCCCTTCCAATATAATTATGGGCCCCTTCCAATATAATTATGGGCCCCTTCCAATATAATTATTGGCCCCTTCCAATATAATTATGGGCCCCTTGAAATGGTTGTCCAGGCCAATATGTAATGTCGAAATAGGACATAACTATCTCCTTGGTTTCGGGCTCACACAGGCATGAGCCAAAAAGAAACGGACGAAAAATGACCTTGGGATTGGTTAGAAACGCGAAGTGTTTTGGTTGAAAGCCTGCAGAGAAATATGCAGCACATGCTCACAGCGCGAGAGGATGAGATAGAGAGGGTACGTTTGGGTGATTTTTGCCAGTGCCATGCTGGTAGTTCACTTAGCATTTATGTGAGATCCACTGCTGGGGTGCATTACATCTGCAACCTAAGGCTTGTGGAAACACGACAGATCAATGTATGTGGAAAAAATACTCTCTCTTTGTAGGTCACAACTTCGTAAATGTTGAACAACGTTTCGGCTGAACTGTGCCAGCCTTGTGATAGACATCAATGATACAGCCTCCCACACATGCTAGACTAGTTGGGGCCATCACGCACTCAGGCACACTCCCACACCCACATAAAATTGGAAGATGGAAATGCATTGGCCTCAAGGAATAAAGACCAGGACAAACTTGAACCTGCTGTGGTGAGTTTGTCTCGTCACATGGCGCAGCCAACATCTTTCTTTGCTTAGTATATTTGCTTTTCGCTACGTGCAATTACCATGTCAAAGCAACAAACCGTGCCTGCCTGGCTCCAGGACTTTGTGGAGGCAACAAAGAGCCACGCCGAACGAGCGCAGGCACAGCTCGATGCGCAGGCGGCTCGCTTCCAGCAACAAATGGAAGCGTTTCTCCAGCCTGTGCATCACGACGAAAAGCAGCATGAGCTCCGCGAGGCCCTGTTGCAGCTCCATCAGCAAACCGCTCTACATGATGAATACCTTCCCTCTCCGAATGGCGGTCAGTAATTCCGGATCACCATTCAGAGAAGGAAGGTATTCAGAACCTGATGAAGGCTGGCACAGTTCAGCAGAAACGTCGTTCAAAATTTACAAAGCTGTGACCCACAAAGAGAGAGAGAGTAGTTTCTACATGCAATTTAAGAAGGTCAAGAAGTTTTCAAAGAAAAAAAACGACAGATCATGTTGTCCTTTAGAAATTCAGCCATTCCATTAAAAAAGAATGGTTTGTGAAAATGAACAGACATTTTTTCAGGATGGAAACTTAATGCAGAGAAGGTGAAGAATCATTTTCACCTATTGCTATAACTCAATAGCCAGTTCTCTCCATAGCAACCAGTTCTTGCCAAAGTGACCATTTCTCTCCATAGCGACCAGCTCTCACTATAGAGACCAATTCTCTTTTCCCAAGCAATTTTGTATCAGTGGCCTTTATGCTAGTGTAGCTTTTTCCTCAGGCAAGCGGTCCACGTCCTGAGTATTGTCTGGGTTTGAGGCTGTACACAACTGTAGATACCGCTGCTGGCCAAAATGGCAGATCTGCCTTTAATGTGAGCTGTAACAATAGGTCTACGCTCATGTGTGAAGCCTGTCTTCAAGTCAGGTGTAAAGCCTGTCTCCAAGTTAGGTGCGACATATGCAGTTCACTGCTGTGCATGTCTTGTATTCGCACAAGATGGCTGAACTTCAATAAAGAACAGGCGGAAAAGAAAGAACAGACACTGTATTAGAAAATGTAGGACGTTTTGTCCTTTGGCTTCATCAGTTTAATAAATGTAGACCGAAAACATAAATATGGTCTTTATTGTCTCATTTGGAGAAAGAAAAGAGCTTACATGTTGACTGCGCATTCTTTCAGTCTCTTCAGACGCTGGTCAACCAGCGGCTCATGGTAGTTTACGCGAAATGCTGCTGTTGTCATAGTCACCATGTTGAGGCACTCTAGTAGTTGATTGTTCCATTTCAGCAGGTGTTCTGTTTGTATTCTGCAACCAGTGCACAGAACGTTACCATGGCATCAAGTGATGAGCTAGTGGCCTCTTTTCAGGAGGGGTTGGTCGAGGTGAGACTTTTTCATGGGAATAAAGTCAACAATATTTTTGAAAAGTGGCATCTGTGCTTGTTTCAGAACTTTCTCAGCAAGGATGACAAACATAAGTTTTAGGAATGTCCAAGCCATGCATTGTGTAGATGTCCAAGCCATGCATTGTGGAGATGTGCAAGCCATGCATTGTGTAGATGACAAGGCATGCATTGTGGAGATGACAAGCCATGCATTGTGTGACAAGCCATGCATTGTGTAGATGTCCAAGCCGTGCATTGTGGAGATGTCCAAGCCATGCATTGTGTAAATGACAAGGCATGCATTGTGTAGAAGTCCAAGCCGTGCATTGTGTAGATGTCCAAGCCATGCATTGTGTAGATGTCCAAGCCATGCATCGTGTAGATGAAAAGCCATGCATTGTGGAGATGTCCAAGCCATGCATTGTGGAGATGACAAGCCATGCATTGTGTAAATGACAAGGCATGCATTGTGTAGATGTCCAAGCTATGCATTGTGTAGATGACAAGCCATGCATTGTGTAGATGACAAGCCGTGCACTGTGTAGAAGTTCAAGCCATGCATTGTGTAGAAGTCCAAGCCATGCGTTGTGTAGATGTCCAAGCCATGCATTGTGTAGATGACAAGCCGTGCACTGTGTAGATGACAAGCCGTGCACTGTGTAGATGACAAGCCGTGCACTGTGTAGA
>JAOWAR010099649.1:0-12261 GCA_028571005.1 Clathrina lutea | reverse complement strand
ATTCGGATACTATCCCAGGAAACACACTGAGACGGAGGTGAAAAACTGACCAGCAGGCTGTGTGCTCGTGACCCCTTAGCCGGCACACGAAGTGACGATCGCCTCAAGCACAACCAAACCATGTCAAGTCCATGCATGCATACAACTCTGGACGTCGAAATTCGCGCCAACTTGCCATTCGCGATTGGAGCAGAGCCGCCGAGGTCGTAACGCCGAATAAATGTAATGCACTTATCCGCCATCTTGGCAAAGCGTCGCAGTGTCCCTTTAAGAGTAAGACAGCTAGCTCGTTCCGGCGAAATTCCACGAACAATAACACATAGCACAGTAATTCATGTGCGTCCGCGATCCAGACTTAACCAGACCACATCCGTCGTAATCTACTTATGTGTATGAATATTTATCAGATAAAACTACGAACAAGTCCGCACGGAAATCCCCCAGTGCCAAAATAAAATGCAACTGGCAATATCACCGATCCGCTGTTTCGAGAGGCCGCAGAAACGGGCGTCACAACAGCTGCTGGAAAGCCGGATTTTTCGGTTAAGGAAGCGTGAAGCCTTGTCTTTCAGACCATGAAAAGTTCTGAAACGGGCGGCCGGCAGGAAAAGTTAAGCAAAATATTCAGCAGCCGGACCTCGAAAAATCAGGTGAACTCGCACCTGACGGACCGCCCTTAATGTATGCGTAGAGGTGGGGGCCCGATTCGCGGTGCGAATGCACAGATAATCTCGGCTCCTCCCTGGTGTACCTTTGGACATACCGGTTCTTGACTTCCTCCACAGTCCCGCATCTTGCACTGGTGTTTCCGAATGTTGATGTAAGTCTTGTTTCTGTCTCTGGTCCTGATGTTGCTTATCTACAAGCTGTGTCTACCTTTGCCTTTGCTGTCCGTGTGATTGTTGATGATGACCTGCCATACTCTGCAGCTCTTGCTGCTGTTTTTGCTCTTTCTGCTTTGGTTGCTAATCATGTTGCCCCTGTTCTGCCATTTCCTGCTGCGTTCGCTGCTGCTGCTCTTGGTGTTGTTGGTGCTTGTGCTTCTGCTGCTGCTGCTGCTGTTGCTGCTGCTGTTGTTGCTGCTGCTGATGTCACTTCTTGCTGTTGTTGCTGCTGCTGCTGCTGTTGCTTCTGCTTCTGCTGCTGCTACTGCGGCTGCTGCTACTGCTGTTTCTGCAGCTGCTTCTGTTACTGCTGCTGCTGCTGCTGCTGCTGCTGCTGCTGCTGCTGCAGCTGCTGCTGCTGCAGCTGCTGCTGTTGCTGCTGCTGTTGCTGCTGCTGCTGCTGTTGTTGCTGCTGCTGATGTTACTGCTTGCTGTTGTTGCTGCTGCTGCTGTTGTTGCTTCTGCTTCTGCTGCTGCTACTGCTGCTGCTGCTACTGCAGCTGCTGCTACTGCAGCTGCTGCTACTGCTGTTTCTGCAGCTGGTTCTGTTACTGCTGCTGCTGCTGCTGTTGTTGTGTTGCTGCTGCCACCGTTGCAGCTGTTTCTGCTCTTTCTGCTCCTGCTCCCAGTGTTTTCTTTTTTGCTTCCCGGTCTCTACATGTTCATTGTGCTGTTTTCCTCTTGATTCATCTGTTCTTGCGTTCTTTTACGCTCCTGTTGTTGCTGTTCCCGGACCCGTTGACCCCCCTCTCCCTCCCCCTGTACTGTTTTCCCTTCCTAAGGCAAACTTGTCTAAGTAACCGGACGGTCAAAGAATTAAATCCCCGAAAAAATCCTGGAGGGTCCTGGAGGGGGACTGGGCAAGCTGATTGAACGTTCTTCAGGGGTTCTGCATGAAATCTTCGAAAGGGGAAGACAATTCAAGAAGAAAAAGAGTGTATAGCGGAAAGGAGGGGATAAAATGAAATTGAACCAAGAAATGAAAACTGTGTACAAAAAGCCAGGCCCATAACGTGGACATGGTTGGCCTAAGGCGAGTATTCGTGCTCATTTCCGGTCCTTTCGGGTCTCTAGGTACTCGAGGCGAGCAATGAGGGTGATCTGAGAATGACCCTAACCCTTACACTAACCGTTGGGTATTTGGTCAATAGCACTAAGACGTGATTTGCGCCGTGTAATATGCTCCGACAATGTTCCTGAGTAGGACTTAAGTGCAGCCTGGCTTCGACACTGCTTCCTCGAGTTGCGGTCGTTTCCCTTATCCTTAAGGCAGACACCCAATCCGCAGTGAGCCTTGATGTCAGTAAATTTTGATGTTTCCTTTGTTGCAAGTAAGACCT
Organism: Clathrina lutea; assembly: GCA_028571005.1. Lineage (NCBI taxonomy): Eukaryota > Metazoa > Porifera > Calcarea > Clathrinida > Clathrinidae > Clathrina > Clathrina lutea. The sequence continues at coordinate 10,037 of JAOWAR010099649.1, read as the reverse complement.
TATAGGTTGCACTATGTTCGCCTTTTCTTTTTATTTAGAATGAGGAAAGCAGTAAAACCTCAATCTCACTGCTCCAGTAAAACTATGTTATACCAGGTCATAGAACCAGAATCCCGCTCAGCAGGGAAAAATAAACATCTTGCATTGATCATTTTTGACGTGTAATGATAACTGGCTTCTCTTGGGGTGGTGGAGTTGTTTCATTAACTTAACATGATGGTCCATGGCCAACCTATGGCCAAAATCTGGTCACTCCAAGGTAAGGAAATTTTCGATGAGAACTGTTGGCTATCGGCAATGCGGCTATTATCACGCATGCTGTCAACCTCGGCGTTTTTCCTGCAGTCTCGAGGGGAAATCCTTATAGAAAGGGCCTTGGCCTTGAGGGAAAGAAGATGCAAACCTTTTCCTCTTATCCTAAAATCGAAACTGGGCTATAGGATTTGCCATAAGCGTATCTAAAGGGCTAGTTGACGCTTCTGAAAAGGCGGGAAGTTACCAATCTTCAGCAGTGGTCTCCATTTAACACCTTAGACTTTCAAGGTAGTGATCAGAATATTATTAAGCTCCTTGATTTGGTTCTACCATCGAACTTGACCACGTGAGATGGCGTCTTGCTACTACTCCCAGGTGAGGTCAAGAAAAGCTGCCTTCGATTCCATTTCTCATTAATGAGAGAATCCAGTGATGTAGAACAAATGCCTTTTCTCTGGAAGACCTACTGAGACTAATGGACTTTTCAATTACTTTAACCAAAACCTATGTATACAAAGTTTTGTCAAACTTAACTGTGTCCTTGAAAAGAATTTTTGCTCATATGGAATATTTGTTATCATTCACACGGTGTATTTGTATCCCGTCGTTTCTTTTTAACATACCAAAAGCTTTTTCTCCCTGTTTCTTGCAGATGCAGTGTGCGTATAATCTTGATCGGGCTGGTGACCACAGCGATAGGAAATCCCATCCCAACTTCATTCGTCCCCAACTCGGCTTCAAACCATGCTGATGTCCCGATCTCACATCGGAACTGCTCCGACAACAATGTGGCTCAGATCATGCTTCAGCAAGATGCTAGCCCTGGGAAATATTTGACGTTAAGTAAGGATACCAACTTCACTGAACTTCCTCGCAATGAGGAACATAACAGTCTTCCCGACACAGGTTTACGTGCTGAGGACATGCGAACATGCCACTCCTGTAATGCATTGAGAAAGTGCTACAGACTTCCAGACCAGCAGAAATTTCCAGCAGGACAAGTTTGTGAATGGATATGCCAAGACGAAGGACATTTCTTCTTCGACTCATCGTCGCGTCTACGGTACTGTCGAACTTCTTATCAGAACATGTGGATGATTCAGCAGGTTCGCCCTGGCCTCTATCGCGCAGTGTGGCGAGGCATTGGCATTGGCTGCCACTGCGGGTACACACAGGACAATCCAAAGTGACTCAATGATCATAGCAAAGCTTTTCAATTTGAACAGTCTTCCTGTAGAAGTTTCATCTATTCAAATCTCCAGTCAGGGAGAAAAAAGAGCGCAACGTGCTTTTATGTAAATGGCTGGCTAGAGCGCTTGATGATATCTCTACAAACTTTCTGACGTATACAAGTGTGCGCTCCATCTATACTCAGATATTCAGTTAGTTTCCCAAGGTTAGTACTTTCAGTTCCACTTTAAATATCAATAAAGCGAGTGTTTTTTTTTAAATTGCCCTTGCTTGATATTTGGTGGTACTCCTTACACTGCAGGTACGGGTTTGAATGTGTGACCTGCTTTGTAAACACGCATAACTAAAGATTAAGTTTAAGAAGACTACGTTCTATCACAGCATGGGGGGATCCCAGAAGGATTTTTCGGAATACGATCAGCGGCCACGTGCACCCTCCCAGCTGGCCTGAAGTCAGTCTGATGACATCAGTCTAAAAGAGCGAGAAAGTTGGCAAGGTCACACACATGCAACACCCAGAAGATCAGACACGTGCTCAATGAAGATTGCGGTAATGATTATGACTACTTATTGGATCTCGCCTTTCAAACGGTACCATGCAGGAAAGGAAAATGCAATATGAAATGCCGGAAATAAAACAGGGAAAGAGGTTGAAATGACTAATGAGTAATGGATGTGTTCGAGCACGTTTAATACGAGAAGAAGGGAAGGCATAAGCAGAAAAGCAAATTGGTTGAAAGGAAAGAAAAGCCGAGGTCTTCCCCATTCACATTTCCTTTTTAGCCTATTCTCTTATCTTATTCCCGCTATCCCCCGCTGGGCAGACTACTGTCAGCACTGCCTACCTTTACCTGCCTTTCTTTGAATTCTACTAAGTCCTCCCCACTTTCCAGTTTCTTCTTCCACGCCCTTTCTGCTCCCTCGTTCATTCTATCTGCCACTATACATTTCCACTTTTCTCCTGCCGTTCCACTCCCTCCCAGTCTTCTATCTCCAGCCATTTCAGTCCCTGCCAGTGCTCTCTAAGTTTATGCCGCCCCAGTAATACTACATTGACCGAAACAGGCTGCAATTGCGGTCATTTCAAATGTACGGCAGCCTTGTGAATGATAATTACCGTTCCTGCCAGCTGCATGCGTCAGAGCTCGGTCGCAAACACCGATAATTTTGTGTGGAGATGACGATGAGAACACTTTTGTACGGAAAACAAAGATGCTTTAACAAGTCGTTTATAAAAATGTTCAATGTGCTCCCGCTAGACAGGAATGCGAAAAATATAGGTCTAGGAGGTAGGAGGTGCGCTCGTTCAGTGCTCAGGTCGCCCATCGAACGAGCTTGCACCCCGCCACTCCGTGACGAAACCGCCATTGTCGGGATCTGTTTATGTCGAAGTCCGTCTTTCCCCCAGAAAAGGGCCGTAAAATGTGCCTTTAGCAGAAAATAATTGACTGGAGGACAAAAACGTTCCCTCCATTCCCTGTGAAGAAAGGCTGGGGGAATACAGGTAAAAAAATGGAGCCCAACAATTCGTCGCCGGCTCGCCCAAATGCTTGCAAAAGTGCCAATACAAGGCACAGAGCGCAAGGTCATGTCGTCTTTCGCCTGAATTGGCAAGGAAGGGACGGGCGGTGAGTTTTCCTCTTTCCTTCGCTTCTCCTGCAACGATCTTCAGAATTGAATGCCCGTCGTTCTTTTCTATGGTTTCCCAGTATGGGCTTAGAGCATGCTTACATAGCTTCAAAATGTCTCCCAGACAGGAATAAAAGCGTTCTTCGCGGTAGAAAATCGGGCCCTCTCGGCTTTTCTCGTGTTTCAACAAGGCTACCGTTCCGACGAGGAGGACACTGGCACCACCTGAGTCTTGAGTCGGTGTGAGGAATCCCTTTCTTGGTCAATTGGATGGTTCTTTCCCATTGGGCGTGTTTCTTTTCTCTTCAATGCTCCGCTTTGGTTGTTGCATTCGACCTGGTTTATGTATTTTCGTTGCCCTCCTTTGGGTGGCACTTTGTTAGAGTACCATACATTTAGTTAGATGTCCTATCTTTGATTCGGTCGAGTGTATGTTTCTTGCTGAGCAAGAATTTCGATTAGTCTTCTGATGAAAAAAAAGAGAGAGGTTTCGCAACCATCCGTTCCCGAGTGTTGTGGGGCTACGCTGTGGTGACCGCTTCCTCCCGTTTGGTACTGATATACTGGTGGTATTTCATCATGGAAAGTAAAATGCCTAGAGTCACGTTGGAGGCCACTTATGAACCCTCGAGTCCTTAGGAGGACAGCTTGTTCGCTTTGCCGGTTGGGGAGCTAAGACCAAGTGTAAGGAACTGGGGACTTTGACAAGGGGATGGCGTCTCAAATCTCATTTCGTTGCGGCTCTGGTAGAGACCAGTGCCGATGAGTCGGGCGGGAGGCGCATGTGGACGATCACATCGAAAGCTTACATCATGGCGAGAGGCTGGGCCCTGTAACCTCCCAAGCAGCCGCCATCGAGGGTTGGTCTCGCCTTACCCAGCTGCAGATCCAACAAACGGTTTTGGAACAGTTGGCCGAGCTGAAGAGGATGTCAATCACCAACCTCCGTCTTTCCCGTCAAGCAAGGTGAAGAGCTCTGGTCTTACAGCGGAGGACGACGTGGACGACTACTAGGACGCCTTAAGTTTGATTGCCCGAGACACCGGGTGGCAGGATTGGGCAAAAGAACTACGTCCGCAAGCTCGAGCAACCGTGAACCAGCTCGACAGTGAAAACGCGGCGGATAACTGGAGCGTGAAGAAGACAATTTTGGCGGCGTACGAAGTGTGTGAGGAGGCAATCGATCGACTCCGTTCAGCGCGGGGACAAGCCTTCGTCCAGTCCGAAGTACGCCGGGCGAACCTCCTGGAGAAGTGGATCGAGGCGGAGGAAGTGAAATCCCTTGAGGACATGAAAGACCTCGTCCGGCGGGAGCAGTTCCTTTCATCCGTGCCGGGAGGTCTTGAGACGTTCTTGAGAGAGAAGAGCCAACTGGCAAGGCAGGCAGACCTCTTCCTGGCAGCAAGGAAAGCCAGCCCCAAACTGGCAACAACATCTGATCGCCATGCACTGTTTCAATGGTGGGCAACCAGACAGCCTGGAGGCCATATCGCTGCACAATGACCCCTCAAGGAGAGGTTGAAGGCAGGAAACCGGAAAACGTACTTTTGCCAATTCCAACCAACAACCCCTAGGCAGAAGCCGGTGCTCTGTCGTGCATATGCCAGATTTATGCTTGACATGGAAGTCAATGGCCAACCCATCACCACATCGAGAGACACAGGATGTAAATTAACCTTGACTCATGGTGATCTGGTTGGTCAGGATGCCATATTGCTCGAGACTGCAACGGTCCTCAGTATCTTTAAGGAGCGAAGAGAAGATCCTCTTGCTCAGGTCAGCATCTTAGGGATGAATTTGCAGGCGACCCAGGCAAAAAATTCCCGGGTGGACAGCTTGCCTGTAGAAATGCTACTGGGCAATGTTGCACTGTACCGAGTTTAGATGGAGGGAGAGAAAAGACCAGCAGAAATGGGTCTTGTCACAACCCAGATGGCCCAAGAAAAGCCAGTTATGATCATCATCAACATTTTGTTTTGGCTGCCTGGCAATCTTGTGTTAATGGTTCTTATACTTGCAGGTACTCCCCGATTGCTCAACTCACTCACTGTCACCATTGTGTCCTCTGACAGAGGTCAAGAACCGTAATATCTATTGTGTTGCACCTTCAAGGAGGGTTTTAGCTGATTGATTTCAGACATTGTGCTTGCACCACTGGGAGCAATCTCATCCACAAGTCAATGTGGGAAGAGCGGGAGCCAAGTGTTTGCGTGTTGAGAATCTGCATTGCCCATCGAAGAGCATGACATCAGTCACAAAGCGAAGTATTGAATGCAGCATCTCAACCTTTTTTGAAAGGCGAACAAATAACTGGCTGCCATAGCTGTTGCTCAAAGTGAATTTCGTCATGGATACACCCTGCTCCTTTACTTCTTTTTGAAAAGGAAAACTTGTCCTAGTAGATAATATCAAGTTGTTTGGATAACGACGAAAAAACAACAGGAAATTGTCGCTTGTCTAAGCGGACAAACTTGGCGGTAGTATTGTTTGTGTGGTTGCTGAACTCACCCTGACTTCCCCTTGACTGATTGGTTTGGTTGTGTTTACTTTCACCAGGTCTCGCTGCTCACGAAGACGAGTGTGAGGTTTGCTTTAAAGGACGAGCAGTGTCCCACATGACATTCCATCGGTTACTCATTATATATTTTCCAGTAATTTATATGAATACATTGCATTTGCATGTTATGAAAACTCTTTGTAAGGATAACATGAATCACTTTTACCTCATTCTCTGTCCCTCCTCTCATCCCACCTCGCACACAGATACAAATGTGTGTGTGCGCGCACGCACAAACACATACACACACCGGCACAAACATTTGCATAAAACCACATTCTGAACTAAGTCCCATCTTCTTTTGGCCACAAAACGCATGTCTTACAATTTACACCACTGAAGTTTATTGTTCTTGGTATGCACCCTACCATTAGTTCAAGTAGTAATATGTATTCCTGTCACTGGCGGGTTTCCTGTATTGGTATATGCATGTGCTTCATTTCATTCCTTTGTCCAATCTTAGCAGCTTTGAAATGTTCAGCATCGGACCCCATTGTCTGTTTTGTGATGGCAATTTGGCTTGGTTCGGGTAAGGATTCCCTTGGCTTCTGCTATATGCAAGTTGCGAATGTTTGCCATGGTCTGCTTTTGGCTTTAGATTATGCCACTCTAGCATTGCAGAGCCCCGGCAGCTATTTTCAGAAAATAGCTTCGAGTGTGCTCAGGTTATAGAGACACTCTCTGCCATCGTGGCACCATGTCTGTAGCATCAAAACAGTGCAGTCAAGACTATTCTGCTTGGGATGAAATCTGAAGATCTGGCTTTGTGGTACTTATGGAAAGGAGTTGTCCTCTTCTTTAAAATGATTTTAGGGAATAAGCAAAAAACTGCAGCTTTCATCTTGTTGGTTCTATTTCGTTGCTCATTGATTCCATATCAATGGAGGACGGTTGACACCTGTGGTCATCTATAGTTTCTGCTGGAGCACAAAGATGTCCTTGTCGTGGGCCTCCATTAACATTGCTTGGTGAAGTTGCAAGTCGTTTTACAAAGACCACAGAGTTACAGAATCGAAAAAATTGTTATTGTAATATAAGCCCATGGTTGATTGAGCAACCTCTTGCACATAGAGACAATCATGATCATGCATTAATTTTGCCCCGGGCACATCTTGGTTATACTTGTATTGGCTGAATTCGAAATTTGCGATTACCAAATGTACGGGCTAGGGACGGCTTCATGCTTAGTGGTCGCGGGTCTGTTGTCCCTTGTAGTGGCGTGGCATCAATGCCCTGACGTAGATCACAGGGGCGTACCTGAGTGGCGTGTCAGGGTGGTTTTTCTAGGGTGGTCCTGGGTCCTCCTTGGAATTTTTTTTTCATTTTTTGATGGCTAAACCCCTGAAAATTCAATTCTGAGCATTTTTACAACTCCAGTACACAACAATTTAATGTACCTACTTTTACCAAGATTATTATTTTATCCACTTTTCTAGTGAAGTCAGAGCTGAAAAACATTATATGAATGTACATGTATTTTATGAGAAATACGTGCGATGTGATACTACAATAAAAAAAAGATTACAAATGCAACAGAGCGTTTATGAGAGCAAAAGTAACGAATTTATAGACATAAAAGTGTGCGTGGGTGTGTTTGTGTGATATGTGGGTGTCTTTTCAGGGTCCAGATTGATCAGACTCTAAACCCAATCACTGAAATTGTTGGCCAAGGCCATTCGACGTCGGTGGCGGGAAGAAAACTTTTCGACAACCTTCCGAACATCCACTTGATGGTCGTAGCCAACATGCATCACAGCGAAACTATGTAAGCACCGTCAACCGTAACTGTATAAACCACAATAATTGAACCGCCCACATGCAAGCTTCGCCGCTGTAGGAATAACGCCGCGCTGCGCCCAGCCCGCCCTCGGTGTGGTCGCCGGGCCCATATTCGTTCTTTTTTTGTTTGTAAGCCAAAGTTGCTCACCCGGAGGTGGTTTTTCTGCGCACTTTGCGCAACGCAGGTACGCCACTGGATCATGTATATATAAGATAAGTGTATGCGGCTTAACCTCAAGCTCGACAAGACACCTACGTGCCTGGGTAGTGATGTAGTCGTGATCCTAAGATTTCGCAGCTCCTGCTTCTCTGGGTCCTAGACAACCGAAGGGACGGGCTGGCTTTGCCTAGCGGAGTCGCCATGTGTCTTACAAAACAAAGCTTGATTTTGAAGTCGTTTTTTTTTTTATGCTTCGAAGCTTAAGAATAAAGTTCAATTACACCCACAATCATCCCTTCCCTAGCCAGCAGCGCGGGCTCGCCGTCGTAGGTCCTACGGCGACAGACAACAGTCTTTTTTCCTTTTTTGGACGAACGTTCGGGCCAGCACAGCGACGCAAACTCCAGTGATGGAGATGGCTAACCTGACCTAGCCTGAGAAGATCTGTCTTCGAACGAGCAAGACGACAACAACAGACGTAGTGGACGGAGAGAAGCTTGCCGGCTTTCATGTTGCTTCGGGAAGGCTTAAAGGGTCGTTTACCACTTAACACCCAACTTTCCTCCAAATTGCAAAAAAGTCTTATGCTCAAAAATTAAGTCTTTTTATGCGTTCAAGCTGTGTGTTGGGAGAGCTGGATGGCGGTCTTCATTCGTTCTCAGGCGACGTTTATGTTCGGCAGGGTCGTTCAAAGAACGTGTACGGGTGTCGCTTTATGCCATGGCGATCCAATGGTTTTAAATAATCGCGCCATTTTTTTGCCAACCACGCGAAACATTTGTCCCTTGTGCTAGGGGGATTGCGCGCTAAGAATGGACACAGAACGAAAAAAATTCTAGAGGTGGGACTCACTCTAATTTTCTCGACGCCTCCCTGTGTTGCCGACAAGAGCACAGGAACTTAAATCCTTCTAATCGGCTCTACAGAACGAGGATAACGCTTCTAAAAACTAAACTTAGAATCCTTGCCCCCGATTTCTGTTTCCGCAATCGACCCTCTACACGTCATCTCTAGGGAATCCCAAACCGTTGGCTATGTGGTGAATAGTACTAAGGCTTTGCATGAGCAGCGCGGATTGCTCCGATAATATTGCTGCGTTGGACTCAGGTGCTACCCAGCTTCGCGACCACTTCCTCCAGTTGCGGTCTTTTCTCTTATCCGTAAGGCAGACACCCCATCTTCACGACCCCTTGATGCCGGAAAAATTCAATTTTTCCTTCTTGCACGAAAGACCTTATACGTTTCGGTATGCCGATCCTTTTCTTTTGTAATTTAGAAGAAAGAATAATTTATTCCCTCGTCATCCCCTAATCCATCAATTGCCTTGCAGACGAAAAAATTTCCTTCAAAGATCACCGCTCCTGTGAAACTCTCTGCTAAGGTACATCAAGTCATAACTTGAACCCAGAATTTCGCCCAGTGATAAAGAAACAAACATCGTGCGTCGATCGTTTTGAAATCACAATGATGAGTAGCTTCTCTTGGGCCATCGAGCACAATGCAGTGGTGGTGGAACTGCCTCATTAATGTACTATGATGACACTTGGCCAATTGAGATGGTAAAATCGTCACTCCAAGGTAAGGGAATTTTTGATGAAAAGAGATGTCTTTCGGCAATGCGGCGATTACTACGCGCTGCATATCACAGTCTCTGCGGTACACTTGAGGTCTCGAGGGGAAATCGCAAGAAAAGGGACCTCGCCTCGGCGGCAAGAATACGCCTACGTGCCGTACGTTTTCCTCTTATCCGAAAATGGAATGTCGGCAAAATGGGATTTCCTTTAGGCGTATCTGAAGTCAGAGCAGTGCTAGTTCTTACTCTGTGGCAGTTCCCAGAAAGTATAAATACTAGATCTCACTTCTTCTGAAAAAGCGAGAAACTAACAATCCTCAGCATTGTTCACCTTTTAATACCTTTGACACTGAAGCCAACGTTCAAAATATTATTAAGGTCCTTGATCAGGCTCTGTTATCGATCTTGACCGCATGCGATGGCGTCGTGCTACCACTCCCAGGTGAGGGCAATAGGAAACATCGATTCCATCCCAGAGAATATTCAGTGATGTAGAATAATTGCCTTTTTTCCTAGCTCATCTACTAGGACTGGACTTGCCAATCATGTTTAAGCAAAACCTCTATGTAGAGCTTTTTAGAGTTTTTGTCGAAGGTAGCTACATGTACCCTGGAAAGAAAGTTTTTGTTTTATATGAATGCCTCTTGTCCTTCCCACGCTGTTGAAGTATCCCGTCGTTTCTGTTTTACTTACCAAAGCCCTTTCGCTCCTGTTTCTTACAGATGCATCTTCCGAAGCAGTGCACGTATCTTATCATGATCGGTTTGGTGGCTACCGCGATAGGAAACCCCCTCCCGACTTCGGTTGTCCCCACCTTGGCTACCAGCCATGCTGATGTCCCGACTTCACGCCGGAACTGCTCCGACAACAGCGTTGCTCAGATCATGCTTCAG
>JAOWAR010099538.1:0-12261 GCA_028571005.1 Clathrina lutea | reverse complement strand
CACGGTCATTTTTTCCTCTCGATCTCTCCCTAAAACTTCTTTCTTTTCTACTCACCCAGAGTAACCAACTCTTTCATTATTATTATTATTATTATTATTATTATTATTATTATTATTATTATTATTATTATTATTATTATTATTGTTAAAACAAACAAAGAGACAGTTGGTGTGCCACGTGAACCTGCCTGCCAGGAAATGTGGCACTGAAGGTTTGAGCCATGCAATGCTGATGAAAAAGCAAAAACAAGTTTGATTTGAGAAAAAAATGTTCACACTCCGTGTGATAAGACTGGTACTCGAATGCAGGCAGCGATTTGCCTTGCAGACGTGAGTTACCTTCACTGCCTGCTCCACCATTACGTCATCCTCAAAAAGTGACGGGCAATAGGACAGCTTCATGGTTAGGCCATCTCATCCAATCCACACAGGAATCGGCGTTTCAGGGACCGGTCAGTTCGAATCAAAGAGGAATGCACCCTAACCTTCTTGGTATCCCTTCGACAATGCCATCTGCCAGGCCACAGACTCCTGCGTGGACAAGGTTGCCTACCCAGGAAGGTGAGCCATCTGCCAGGCCACAGACTCCTGCGTGGACAACATTGCCTACCCAGGAAGGTGAGCCATCTGCCAGGCCACAGACTCCTGCATGGACAAGATTGCCTACCCAGGAAGGTGAGCCATCTGCCAGGCCACAGACTCCTGCGTGGTCAAGATTGCCTACTCAGGAAGGTGAGCCATCTGCCAGGCCACAGACTCCTGCGTGGACAAGATTGCCTACTCAGGAAGGTGAGCCATCTGCCAGGCCACAGACTCCTGCAGGGACAAGATTGCCTACCCAGGAAGGTGAGCCATCTGCCAGGCCACAGACTCCTACGTGGACGAGATTGCCTAACCAGGAAGGTGCCCCATGCCCACCCTTTTCTAAGGATGACGTGATGGTGTAGTGGCCTCCGAAGGCAATTCCCGTGGCAAGGCGAATATTATATAAAGTGCCTAGGTTGAGTACCAGATGAGTCACCACAGAGTGTAAGCGATTGAGGGTAGTTCTACCCCCTTCGCTATTGCGTAACTACGTCGGTCACACATCTATTTAGTTGTGCAATGTAAAGGCTACCTATGCTGTGGATGAATGCTGAAAACTAGATCCAGATATCTGTTCGCTTGGCTGAGTTACGATGAAAAATGGCGCATCAACACTGCCTATTAATTTTCATGATAAAACCAGTCCATTTTGGGGATTGCCTCTCTCGATGCTGCTATAAAATCCAATGTCCTTAGATTTTGTGATAACTACTTTGACCATGACATAGAAGGGTGGAAAGAAACAAGCCATATTAGGACATACATAGGCTTGCTCCGTTGAAAAGAACGTGAGAGGAAGAAAATGGAGTTCTCCTAGCAGTTCTTTTTGTCTATGATTGAGGAGGTTGTGTAGAAAATTTGAAGTCAATTCCATAAGTAGCGGCTGAGTTATGACAAACAAGTTGGGAAAATCAAGTTTTGAGAAAACAGAGTAGGAAGTTCCTGCCTTGGCAGCCCGCGGCTTCAAAGACAATTTCTCCCACTTGTGGCGGAATTTTGGCAAGAAAATTCCAGTATTACCATTAAATTTTCTTGAATCAATTTATCGCCTCTGTGTAGTCATTCTTCAAGGAAAAATTGTTCTCGACACCATTTACTATATTAAAGTTTTCCTCTCAAAAAAAAGAAGAAGTAGAGTGATCTGTGTTGAACTTGATGATGGCTGGCATAGCTCGGCAAAAGCGCTGTTGATTTCGACGAAACTTTGACTTCAGAAGATACTTGTGAAGTGAATATACAACACTTCTTCCCCTTTCAAAACAATTCATGACATGCTTACTTCTCTGTGACAGCGTTGAGCAGGCTGTCTACGACAGCATGGCCGCTCCGAGGCAGAGCAAGCAGTTCAAGACAAGTGGCATGCACGCCCAGGTCAGGCGAGTTGGAGAACTCCATGAAGCGCCAGTCGCACTGCGGAAAGCCGCCTGGTCGACCGGCAAGTGCTAAGAACGATGTCAGTCAAAGAAATGCATTGTACATGGGTAAAAGCAAAGAAAAAAAAAAAAAGACGAGGATACGCCAAGAAATAATGTCAAGGAATTATTGGTTCAATGAAACCTTCCATCCCTCTGGGAGAAATGGCTGTTTTCAAAACCAAAAAGACTATGGTGACAAGCAGCTCGCTACACCAATCAGGGAGCCAGTTACTTAGGTTTGAAACAATCATACTGATACGTCGCTGACTTAACACAGAGCCCTGTAAGGATACTGTTGACAAGCTTCTCGACCAACGTCTTGAAGTATTCAAACCCAGGCATCCAGGTGTAGGACTCGGGCTGCGTTAGGTATTCCAAGAAAGACGGTGAGAGGCACCTGTCAGAAAAAAAGAAAAAAAAAAAGAGAAACACATCAGTCAACACGAGTACTAGGAGAACATTTTCTCGATGGACAAGCTCTTCGTCTGGCAAAATTCATGAAAAATTCTCCATGACACAGGTTTGCCATGCATGTTCCTATGACAACAAACTGCATTTTTTTTGTTTTCTTCAACTTACCATCCTACTGGCCGGAGTTCATGCTGTACAGCTGTGGAGTAAATGGGACAAAAATGCATTATTAGCCAAGTGTGGCCAGTGCTTCTGAAAAAGAGATACAGTCCTGGAACATGGAACACAATACAAACAACAGACCGTCTGACTCTTCCTTTGTTGCTAACAACTGGCTTAATCATGCACATCACACACCCATACATGCACACATATACACTACCCACACACCCACCAACTCATACACCCACACCCACCCACAAACACACACCAATGATATTCTGCACCATCTTCTTTTTGACGAATGGACGCTCTGAAAGAATCCCTTCATAGTAGTGGAAGGTCGAGTAGAGGAAAGTCACTGGTCGATCTGCAAGCAAGTAAAATTAATACAGGGCACTCAGCTTGACTGCTTCCAAACATTAATGGTCAGTGAAGACACCAACTAGTATACTCGAATCACGCTCAGAGGAAAACGAAAAACTGCTATCATGACCTAATAACAACATCCTAGCACATTGCGTCGCTACTCCTAACACCATCTGACCACTACAGTACAGATCTATGGCTGGCTAGCGGAGCTGTCTTCACTGCAATAGCAAAAGCATCGACTAAAAACAAAGAATGAAGTGTATCCTCACCAAAAGAGGTAAAGCACTGAAGGGGTGTGATAAATCGGATACTATGGTGGAGGAACTTGAAGCAGGCGCTCGAGTTTGTATGTGCAGTGTTCTTGCTCTTCCTCGCATCATCTTCACAAGATGCATTCCATTTAAGGTGGCTCAAACCGGCTTTAACATCACAATGGGGCAGCTAAATTTCATTCTAAAATTTGAACACCCACACCATGAAAGCATAAGAATACTTGCTTCTCTAGCATTGCCACTAGCTGAGCCTGTTCCCTCTCTAGAATATTTTCAGGCTGTCTTACGATGAGATTTGTTTTTTGCCCAGTTTCTTACCGTGAAACTTGTAGAGTCCGCCTGAGTGGTCCAGGAGAGTATACAGGGACTTGTCAAGGCCGGTGGTCAGCAGCTCCAGCATCCGATGGACCACCAAGTCCAGCACCTGAGAAACAAAAAAGAACCAGACGGAGTCGACGACGAACGAGAGAAGGAAGTCGATTGACCAGAGGTGGCCAACAATTTGCGAACATCTTTGATTGCTAATGCCCCTACTTCGTGGAAGGCAGGGACTTGTCATGCAGCACAAAAAACTGCCTATTCTGATGGCAGTCACTGTCACCTGTCCATTATCCGCAGCACAATCCTCACTATTCACATTACAAAACGCAGTTCTTGTAAAATGGGACACGACAGGCCAGGTACGCCATCGGTGTCTAAGAGCTCTGTACACCGAAGCCCTACAATTACCTGCTTGGATGCAAGAACCAACTGCACCAACTAGCTTAAGAGTTCCATCCCTACACACTGCCTGCACAGAAGACCACCTTGCGGCCTCAAGTGGGAGTCGACAACCAGAAACTTGCTCAAGTAATCGGAAGTGGACGAAGATCAAGCGACCAAGACATGGTTCCCTTTTCCACATCTATTGCTAATACATCCACCAGGCGGACGGCATGACTAGACTTGGAAAGGACTTAAGGTGGACGGCATGACTACACTTGTAAAGGACTTACAGGAAGGAAGCGAAGCAGAGTATTTCCTGAGGAGAAAACAGCAAAACCAGAAAATTAGAGATGAGAAAATACTCCCCGTGAGATTGGGTGCCTTCTATTCCGAAAAGAAATGACCACAAGAAAATGCAAACATAGAGACATGAACCAAAGATTTTGAGCAAAGCTCTTACCAAAATACACCGGCAGCTGCGGTTCAGATCGAGCACTGCCCTCGACGCTCGAAGCAAGGCCATCGAAATGGAAGCTCTCCGGGTAGTCCTGTGAACGACCAACATATTTCAAACTCACAACTCTGGCTCATTCCGAAAAGCCAATCCATCATCGAAAGGACGAAATGGAATGTAATGAATACTGACAGCCTCTTGCACACACACAAAAAAGAGCCACGCTGCAAATCACAACCACAGAAAAGAAAGAGCATCCCAAATTTCATTCCTGGTTCAAATACCGCATCAATACCCAAAGCAAGAAGACAGGGAAAAATAACGGTTTCAGCAATTGACCAAAAGCATATCCCAGGATTCAGGACAGGTCTGTGTAGCTCTGGATGGCACAACACGCACACACGCATGAGCTAACACTATCGCTACCCCAATGACATTCATAAATGGAAACACTGACCTTGAGATAGTTCTTGTGTTTCACATAGCTGTCTGGCACCAGCCAGTGCTGAGGTGACACCTTTAAACGAAAACAGACAAAACAAACAAATGAACTAACAGTGAAAGTGGAGAGTGCAGCAGATTCTGCTGGTCAACCAAAGGATGGCTTCCTACCTCGACAGTCAGGCTGTTAACGCGGCAACGGAAATCGGGCTCCTTAAAAAGGAGAAGTTGGATGATGAAGAAGCAGACGCGAGCATGCGTGGCCTCGTAGTGTCGCATAATCTGCCATGGGAGGAAACAACAATAGAAGGCAGAAAGTTAAAAAAAAATCCCCGGAACAGAACAGAAAGACGGGCAGGTGAGTGGTCAGGCAAAAACAGAAATCAAAAAGTGTGTGTGTGTGTGAGAGAGAGAGAGCACACGAGGGAGAGAGCACGCGAGAAAGAGAGAGAGAGAGAGAGAGAGAGAGAGAGAGAGAGAGCACGCGCGTGCGAGAGAGAGAGAGCACGCGAGAGAGAGAGAGCGCGCGCGAGAGAGAGAGAGAGAGAGAGAGAGAGAGAGAGAGAAAAAAGAGAAAGAGAGAGCACGCGGGAGAGAGAGAGAGAGAGCACGCAAGAGAGAGAGAGAGAGAGAGAGAGCACGCGAGAGAGAGCAGGATAGAGAGAGAGAGCACGAGAGAGAGAGAGAGCACGAGAGAGAGAGAGAGAGAGAGAGAGAGAGAGACAGAGAGAGCAAGAGAGAGAGAGAGAGAGAGAGAGAGAGAGAAGTGAGATGGAGGAACTGACATAAGGTAAGAGAGGAGAGTTTCAAGAGAATGGAAAGAAGCAGGTTTGGCCGTGACAGCACACATACAGACAGACAGCTTGGTGTTCACACCACCAAGAAAAGTTTGCACCACCAAGAAAAATTCATACCACCAAGAAAAGTTCATACCACCAAGAAATGGTGCCTAAAAGTAGACATATGCATGCACTCACACACTTCAAGGGATCAATTTCAACAGCTGCCAGCAGTCATTCCCTTCTCCCTTTTCATCAGGGTTTTGCCCCCTCTTCATTAAATCTGTACGGACTTGGGACCTGTCGTCATTCCTCGCACCCCATCCTGTCTTGAGATAGACCCTGAAACACGTAGGCATAGAAAAGTCTTGGTTTTACATAAGATTTTTTATCGTATTGGGGTGACGGGGTGACGGGGGCTACCACTGATGAAATGGGTAATCTACATACTGGTCTTGTAGTTTATATTTGCACGTTCATGACAAATTGCAATTCACTCTTGTCACACCTGACAATCTTTCAGTCAATTATTGACTCACATATTGGTACACATACACACAGTCACACTAACTAACTCACTCACTCATTCACTCGCACACACATACGTGCACGTGCGCGTGCGCTCGCTCGCATGCACGCACACACACGTGCACGCAGGCACGCACAAACATAGTAAACACTCCTAACCTGTACTATGTCTGAGGAGCAACCACGGTAGCCAGCACACAAGACAACCTGCTGTCCTCCAAAAATACAGTCAGCACTAACATGTTGAAGGACTATCTGCAGAGGAGAAAATCCAGCACACAGATGAAGCTCTGCATTGATGACATGCTTTTAACCGCAGCCACAATAAGACAGGCCATGTGTGATTTCTTCAAAATCGGGAGAAAGCAGGCAGACAAGTTTAATAAAGGCTATTCAAATGGCAGTAGTGACACCAGCCTAGGTGTGCAGCTCATTCAGGCCTGCCTGGTGGCAGGCGTGTCAGTCTTGATGAAGAAAGTGATGGGTGCCAGCAGACGACATGAAAGCAGGTGGTCTATTCCGGTACGAAAATACCTGAATAGCACTTCTTGAATAATAAGGCTATTCACCTTGGGCACGAAGAACTTTCGCAGCTGACAGCAGAGAAAACGCAAGCCTGTATGTGACCGAGCCAACAAGTGGTGCATGGAACCCCTGCAGGTATTGGAGTGTCCATTTTAGGGGAAGGCATATTCGGGTGTTTCAAATCTCCCTCTTTTGGTTTGACTCATGGGCTCATGGAAATCGTCTCTGGCTTGTCAAACTAACTCCCATCTGGCTTGCGAAACTAACTCGTCTCTGGTTCATGCATGGAATAAATTCGATTTCAGCTCGTGGAAGAAAGTAGCCTTGTGCTCCTGACAGGCAATGTTCATCCCACGCATAGGTGCGCCAGCTGAATGCCGCACCCAGGAATCAAGGGTAAGGGAGGCTCGCACACTTGGACTTTCGTCAGACAAAAATTCACCGCTATGGGATGGAATCACACTCTACAGAGGAGGCGCACCAATTATTCATGTATTTCCAACAAAGAGTGGCAGCCAGCGCTTGAGTTCACTGATGTCCTCATACTGTTTTTCCTTTTTTTTTCTTCAACTGAAAACTGGCTCAAGCTTTAACAATACAGGTGACGGGAGAGCACAAAGATCGTCGGTAAACCAAAATATGCGCCATGCGAATAATCGTGCGGCAGACACACAGGCATCACTGATCCATAGGCAGACATCAATTACCATTTGTGGAACCACTTACAGTCCATATGGTCCTGATGGTGGTAACAATATCGGAACATTAACTGTCTTCGCACCGGGCAACTCCCCCCTCCCCCCCCCCTCCTCTTCCTCACACACACCTTCTGAAAGCAGTGATAAAGAATGTAAAGCAGACTTGCTGTCCATCGTGTCAAACAGCCACCCAAGAAGCAAAGGAACACCCCGTCCGTACACAAGACCTTTGATAGACCAAAACATAAACCAAACCAGAAAACATGGGCAAAGAAACACGGCGCAATATGGAAGGACATGCCTGAAATGAAGAGGGGAAAGTGACTGCCTACACACGCAGGAGCAAAAGACATAGATGAATAGATAGATAGACAAGTAGATAGACAGATAGAGAGAAAGCAAGGAGAGTGAGACGGAGAGAGAGAAATAGAGACAGAGAACGAGAAAGAGAGAGAGGGGCGGGGGTGGGAGAACAAAACAAAGAACCGCTGCAAAAACCCTATGATATCACCTTCAGAGACAACTTAAATTACGTTTGATCGAGCTGGATTCAACTAAAAAGCAATATCTTCTCTCCCTTAGATATTTGTGACATTTTCTCTCCCTTCTGACAAATTCCGTTCCTTACCTTCAAGGCTACAATGCATGAAGCTAGGAGTGCTTCACGGCTGCTCAGTTCCACTACACCAACACCTGAAGAAGATGGTGATGAACGCTGGGTGAGGCTTCCGCCAATCACCGCACTGGCTGACCCGCTTGAAAGCTTACTTGGCAGTTGCTCACACAACCTAAAAGAAATGGAGGGTATGTAAAGCTGGCCAGTCAAGATCCCAGAGCAATGTAAAGACAGCCACCTTGGACATGGAACTTCCAGGGTATGGCAAAGTCTTCGCTGAAATTCAGAAGGAGTATTCTTGTGTATTTGTACATACAATGATATCAACCAGTGGCATGCCACGTACCTCGACCAAGCATCCCATGCATGCATGGATGTATACATGGATGGATGCAAGCAAGCACACACACACACACACACACACACACACACACACACACACACACACACCCCCTAGTTGACACACACCCAAGTACACACACCCCAAAACACACATACACACTCAAGTATTGTACACACCCAAGTACTGACACACCCAAGCACTGTACACACCCAAGCAGCTGCACACCCAAGTAGCTGCACACCCAAGTAGCTGCACACCCACACATACACACCCAAGTACACACACCCAAGTATACATACCCATTAGCAATCTCAACATGCTCAAGGAAAGAAAAGAAAAAAAAAAGTGGTTTTCAATGTCAGAACTCTCACCACAAACAGATGCAAATTGCCAATGTTCTGAAAATGACAAGGATGAGCAAGTAACTCTACCTGCTTGTTCATGACAATGACTGCAGCCGTTCCCAGACCAGTGTTGGCTTCGACTAAAGCGTCAAAGTCCATCAACACAGTGTCACAAACACTACAAAGAAGAGCAAAGCCACCAGTCAGTAAATACTGAACAAAAGGAAAAATTGTCTGAACCTCACAACCAGACCAACCTTTTGGGAATGAGAGGAGTTGAAGAGCCACCTGGGATAATGGCCAACAAGTTGTCCCAACCACCTGCCCAGAACGACAAAATCAAGTTCACAGTTACATACATCACAGCCAGTCAGCAAAAAGGAAAGCGACAAGAAAGGCATATAAATACAACCTAACATACATATAAGGCATCCCTTTTAAAATTCTCATGATAGACCGTCGACTGGTGAGTAAGAGCTCTCAGCATCAAGCAACAGATTGTTGCTATCCGCTCGGGCAAACACCAAAACAAAAAAAAAACACACAAACAACGCTTCAAAGAGAAACACTTACCAATAACACCACCAGCATGGCGTTCAATAAGATCTTTCAGGGGAATAGACATTTCATCTTCCACTGTGCATGGAGTATTCACATGGCCAGAGATGCAGAACAGCTAACGAAATACAAGGGAGAGGGGGGAGGGGAGAGAGAGAGAGAGAGAAATCAAGCTTTGGTTCAGAAAACACACCAAGACATAAGTTAGCTACCGCAATTAATAATGGGCAGCATTATGATTACAGGGACGGCACAATGTCATGTTCAACATCTACAACTGCACAATCAACCAACACAGAAAACTGCACTATCAATCACCACAGAAAAGGCGTTCACTTGTCTGACAGAAACAAGTCGAACTCCATTTCAAAGCTACCAACCTTGGTGCCACGGTTGCGCTCCCTACCAAACGAAGCAAACCAGCTCCCCCCACGACGACAAATCGTCTGAGTCAAGAGAAAGCCAGACAAATGCCAAAGAGCATATGTGCAAAAAAGACATGTTGCACACGGTCCAACAGTCGACGAAGAAAATGCAAAACAAGAAATGTCAACGATTCATCATGATTCCTCTATGTCACAATCAAGGAAGTTAAGGCTGGGAATCAAGTTTCCCAGCCAAGCGTGCCTGACTCAAATGCTCCCATGTAACAGTCATGCCCGATAAGTGGTCACAACCCCACAATGAGTGTCAAAGGGTCACTCATCTCCACAGCGGGGCACAATCTTTCACACCTGCAAAATCAAGAGAAATGTTGCTGGCACACACTGGGCGCATTCGTTTATTCGCGAATTTGTTGAATTGCACGAATTCTTCACGAATTCTGCATTCAATAATTGCCAAAACCACGATGCATTCTATTCAAAATCAAGTTAACCCCTGTCGGTGAATTCGGAGTTGAATTCTGTGAATTGACTCCCTATGGGAATGGCGCGAAATATGAAATACAGAATAACTTATAATCAGTCCGAACACGAAAACTGCATGGCTATCCAGGCGGCTTGCAAACCACAACCCAGCTGCACCTGTGCTCTTTCCCCCTCTGCTTCAACTTAAGTAGTACATCAACACAAAGCGCCACCGGCACGCTCAAGCCCTCGCGTGTATATACGCAATCGATCGAGACAGACGTCCCCATGAATAAACTACATTTCATTCATTAATTTTGTAGGAATTCGTTCCATTCATGCAATTCAAATTCATGCTCTTCAGTCGATTCAAGGATAAATGAATGCGCCCAATATGACATTCAAGAGACATAACTGTTACAACAAGCACAAGAATCGTCAGACTTTCCAATGGCTTCAAAATCTACTGCATCCTTCATGATCTTTAATCGTTCTGAAGCTATGATCTACAAACGCCGATTATTGAGTTACGATTACTGGCAAGCCAGATACCGAGCTGGGCTGGCATGAATATTCAAGATGATAATTTTGAGCGCTTGCCAACGGGGCCTGCTTCCTGAACGAGCACCAAAGACAAAAGCTGCCGTCATGTATGCATGGCGTGCATGAGAGATTACCATATACGGCAAGCACAAAGAAATGTCGGACTTGCAAATGCCAGGCTTCAAAATCTCTTCTCGCAATCCACAGAATATTCGATTGTGTGAAACTAAGATCCACAATTCTTGAGTTGCGTCATCGAGTGAGAGAGTGAGCTGGATTCCCAAGTAAACTCAAGATGAGAGAATTTTTTTTGGTTCCTGCCGAGTGGGCAACTCCCTGATCTGGAAGACGCTGGAGAGGAAACTTACCGTCGTGTTGCTACACATGACGTACACAACATCCGGATTAGTGAAGCAAACAAGCACCAAGAAGCTGAGAATTTTGCACTTCTCAATGCTCGAGGGCTCCAAGAATTCACCCGCCAGAAGAGAGTTTCTTAAAACAATCTTCCCATTTCAAACAAATTCTTGTCCCCCTGACTCATCATGGGGTCTGTGACCACTCGAAGGACATCACTTTGTCCTGGCAAAAAGAAGTGAAATTGTGCCCCATTATGGGGCTATGACCGCTTATGAGACATAACGCAAGCAGAGGCTGCTGCTGCTACTGCTGCTGCTGCTGCTGCTGCTGCTGCTGCTGCTGCTGCTGCTGCTGCTGCTGCTGCTGCTAAAGACAAGAGGGTACGTCAAGAATCCCAATACACTGTGTAGCTCACCGGAGCCACGGCAACTGTTTCCACATTGGCAACGGTCGTTGGACAACCAAACACACCTGAAGACAAAAAAAAAAAGTGTGGAAAAGAACATGTAAACCATGGCAAGTTAAGCAGAAAGCCAAATCCACACAGCACACAAACTAAACGAAGGTCCTTCCAAGCTACTATACTCACTGCACGATTATTCTATAACTGCACTCTGAAAGAAAAAAAAAAACAAGACATCACAGAAGTGTAAGGGGTTACAATCACAAACAACGGCAGCAGAGCAGTGGGAACTGCAAAAAAATCACCACCACCACCACCACCACCACCACCACCACCACCACCACCGCCACCGCCACCACCACCGCCACCGCCACCGCCACCGCCACCGCCACCGCCACTGCCACCAAAATGGCCACCACCACTATAAAAAGAGCACTCACCAACATCGGCAGGGAAAGGTGGCTTTAACCGAGGCTTGCCCTGCTTGCCCTCCAAGCTTTCGATAAGCGCCTGCAAGCAGAGGAAAAACATTCAAACAACCATAACAAAGAAAAAAGAGAGCAAGCAGGACATGAAGTGCCACAAAAGTTCAAAAAAAAAAAAAAAAAGGAAAAATAGAACAAAATAAAAAGAGCATAAAGTAAGCAGCGGTCACCTTGGAAACAAGCTACAGAGACTTTAGACAAAAGATGCAATCTTCTTGCCTTCAACAAACCAACCGAAAGGAAACATGCTCACCGTTTCTTCGCCACAGATATAAGCACCAGCTCCACGGTGCATGTAAATGTCAAAGTCATACCCGCTTCCACATGCATTCTTTCCGATGAGTCCAGCTTTGTATGCCTGAATATCAAAAAAAAAGAAAAAAAAAAAAAGAAAAAAAAGTGCAATTCAAAAAGTGG
>JAOWAR010099427.1:0-12262 GCA_028571005.1 Clathrina lutea | reverse complement strand
ACACACAAAAACACACACACACACCCGACTAGACCACAATCAAATCCCCCCCCCCCCCAGTAATGTCGGCCAGCTTGGACAGTTCCTTCTTCCATTGGTCAACCTGCGCCGTGATGTGGGAGTGGGTGAAGGAGTCATAAGAGGAGTTCCAAAGTGCTGCACACCACTTGTACTGATGTTTACTCCGCTCCCCTCGAATATGTCAGTTGCCTGAGAAAAAACTCTCACGTTTCACCAAAAGCCACCAATTTTTGGCATTCACATGGTAGCCAAACAACGGGCCGTACTTCAATAGTGCATCCCACCATCTTCGCACCGAGAGCAACTTGCCACCACTGGTGGTGTCGTTGGCGAATCAAACTTGAGCTGCCTGGGCTGAGGCCAACCTATCGATCAGGGGCCGCACCGCAATGGCAAACATGGCCATAGCAAGAGCGGGTCACCCTCCGTTGTGCCCTCGCGCGAGTACAGGACTTTGCCACCTACAAAAAGAGGAACATTTCCCCTGTAGATGTTTGTAAAGCTCACTCACTCACTCGCTCATTCACTCACTCAATCACTCATCAGAAACAGCTTTATTGAACTATTATGAAGAATCACAAGATACCAAGAATGTCCTGAAAATAGAGCATAAACCATGAAATTTAAAACAATGTATAACTCAATGTGTTAAATTGAGGAGAAAAGAAGGTGCATTTTTAACTTCACACAAAGCGTCCCTCCGCAATGGCTAGTGCAGGGCAGCCGACACTTCCGCGGACATGCTGCCTTGACCTACATAGGTACATCATGCTTGAACGTGGAAATGCGAAGCTTGTTCGGCACCGTAGCCAACCCATCACACTAGAGTATGGCACCCTCCACTTTGCTGTGAGGTGAGAGGCCAACCTCTTGAATGTTGTAGTCGCAGCTGGGCCGAATCCTCCAGAAGCGGAGAAGACAAGTGGTGTAAATGATGACATTTCCAGCTCGCGTACTTTCTGAAGGTATTGCCTCCGCTTTATTTGTTCATGGCGCGGATAGACAGTGGCTGTGGAGACAGCTTCATTTGAACGCACTCACTTACTCACTCACTTGCTCTCTCTCTATGTTCACCATGTGAGAGTTACATACATCTTGCAATTAGGGTGCTGCGCTCGCTTTTCAAATCTAAGCAATGGAGTGTCATCGATTTTCGTACCAATTCACCTTCGAGAAAGGTCCTTTCTTGTGAGCACCTTGTGCTGGGCTTTCACCACAAGCTGAACCAAGCCGACGTTTTCATTTTCAGCTCATGGAACTCGCCCTCTCCTCTTTTTGACCTTTTCTCTGGGATTTTGTTCTGCCTTAACGGCTGTTTGGAGCTTCTCTTTTGAGGTACTTTGAAAGAGCTTGCCAACATGATTCAACAACACCCTAGCTTCATGCTTGCAACTTTCGGATGGCCAAGACCATACAGACTTACAATTTGCCATATGTCATCACACAACATACCGAGTGAGACGTTAACGTTACCGTCGTTAATTTTTGTGGTATGTTTTTGAAGGCTTAAAAAAATGATGCCTCGTATAGCTACGGGCATGTGCAAGCACATCTCATGCAATGAATGGCAAACGCGCTCACTTTCAGTTTCAGAAAAAGATATAGCACAGAAAGCAAGACCATCACCAGTGACTGTACATCATTTCTTTCTGCGGTGAATGCCTTTTCTGGACCCATCATGCATGTACCACTGGCTGAAAAGAAAAGAAAGAAAGATAGGGAGAGAGAAAGAGAAAGAGAGAATGTACCACATCAATACCTTAAACCTAGGAAATTTTGAAGATCTAGAAAAGAAATGAATGAGTAAGACAAGAGTGACAAGACTTAAATTATGCCTCTGATAGAGACAGTCATGTGCACGCCCATCAGCATGCAAGGAAGGGCAAAGGCACTCACTTTCTGTTTCAGAAAAAGATATTTCACAGAAAGCAACACCATCACCAGCGACTGCACATCTTTTCTTTCTGTTTTGAATACCTTATCTACACGCACCATGCATGTACCACTGGCCATAAAACAAAAATAAGGGCGGGAGAGTGTGTGTGTGAGAGAGAGAGAGAGAGAAAGAGGGAGAGAGAGAGAAGAGAGAATGCACCACAATACACCTTAGCAGTTTCTGAAGATCTAGAGAAGAAAATGAGTGCCAAATATCAAGCTGATATTTGCAAGAGCATGAGTGACATTTTAGGTGCAGAGCAAAGTGTGAAGGCTGCAATAAACGATATGAAGGGAAACACAACACAAATGAGGCACAATAAAAATGTTTTATTTTTATTTCTGCCCTTAGGCTTCAAGAAATGCCACCCTCCACTTAGCTATGTCAGAAACGACGATGAATCGCCCCTTTCAATTCACAAAAAGAAAGTTTATGTGTTGGCAGATGGATGATTCTGCGCCATTGCAAAAAAGCATCTGAGCAAAATCTACAAATGTACTATATCAACAAAGAGAGCTTTGGAGAAGGACGTAAGAGAAATGGCCGCAAGGCTTTACGTGTGCCCAGCATGTTATGCCTGGGCACGGAGAAAATCGAAACGTCCAGCTAGCACAGGCAATCTGCTCAGCCCTGCAGCAACGAAGACATCTAAAAGAAAAAATTATGTCTGTCTGATGGTTGCAACCAGCCAGTCCATGCAACAATTTTGTGCAGTGTCCTCTATCGGCAGGCACATCGTGCCAAAAATGAAACCAGATGTTTCCAATCACGCTGAACTACAAAGGGCAAGGCTCTGCAAGAGCTGCCAGCCTGACAAGAAAATTTTGTTTTCTCTTTGAATTGAGCTTCAGACTCTCTTGTCATGTGCTTATTTCAGTGCGTTCTTGTTTTCTTTGAGCAGGGCACAGTTGTTCTTTTTCAACCGGTCTTTTCTTCCAACGCATGCTGCCTACCAGGGCAGGAGGTTTTTCCGGCATCAAAAGCTTCAAGTTTATCCTGGCACCAGGCATCTCCAGTACTCTACTTCAGGTTTTGCTTTAAATTCTTCATCACTTACATGACTCATCCTGTTTGTGGATACTAAGCAAAAGGCCTAGGCTGATGGAGAGATGGGCAGGGGTGGAGAGTGCTGGAGATCGCTGTAGCAAAGAGCCGGACATTACCGTCAACTGTTGAACTGTAAATCTCCGTGGACGGGAGGCTGGGCGAGACCGGTGAAAAAGTGTGCCTCACATCGAGCAGTGAGTCTCCAGTAAACACGTATGGAGTAAGTATTCGTCAAACTATGACGTGGTCAGTCTCTGTGGATTCAGACATATCACTCTCTGCTGTGACGGTATGGTGGCGAGGATGTGATCTGCTCGAAAGTGGGACTGAGGAAGCAAGTTCTCACCATCAGCAGCTGTTCTACAGGCTTGTTATGTTGCTTTAGGCTGTGACTTGACTTCTTTCTTCATCGGAGATACAAAGGCTACGTTCTTCATGGCACTCTTCCAGTATACATCATTTGTGTGCCATGGTCCTGGGTTCTTGCAAAACATTAACAACACCTCAAGTCTCCTGGCATTCATCAGGCTCGCAACATCAGCATACTACCACTGTCGCTTTTTGCTGTCTTTCAATCGCTCTCCATCTGATTTGTTTGCTGACGTCTCAGGCAATGGTGGACCAGAAGAAAAGCCCAAACAATTCCTCAAAGTGGTGCAGCCGCCTATTTTTTTTGGACGAGGGCAACGGATGAAGAGCAATGTCTGCCAGGGTGGAGTGCTCTTTACTACCAGTCGCAACGAGTAGCATGGGTTGTAAAACGTGGCGGCAGTCATGCAGTGCAACTATAAACTCACCTCCCGGCCTCAACACCGGTGGCTGGGAGCTCAACAACACAGGAAAAGTGACCGTTACTTGGCACGGCCTGGTAAGCATCAGAGTAGTGGAAGATCTCCTGGCTTCACTCACCTCTGAATGTAGCTGCATGACTGGCTGTCTAGGATACCAGTGCAAGTGTTGCAAGTCCAACAAGCGCTGTATGTTCGGCTTCCGCTCAAAGAACTGTGCAAACAGCGCACAATTGCAAAATGACTACTTGCGGAGCACGCCAGGAGGACAGCATCATCCAAACGGCAATGACAGCGAGAACAGATCCTCAGGAAAACCAGTCATCATAGGAAGAAAGTGACATATCTGATGTCAGCGACACTGAAGAGAACGTCTGAAAGTAGGTGCTGTAAGACAAAACGTTGCAAACATTCGTTGGTGCACAATAAAGACGGCTGTGACCCGTCACCCAAAATTGCTGCAACTTTTCCGAGGGCCAGGGTCAGCACTAAATAAACTTACCAGAAAAGAAAGTTGTGGTAAGTTTCCATCCTTCGTAGGATCTCAGATTTTGTAGTAGAGCTTTCTTTTCCCAAAGGTGATCCACCCAAGAATCCATTAGCAAAAGCCTCTACCAAGGCCGGTAATCGACACTCAGAAATTATCACTCATATCACCAATAAAAAGACAGTTGTTCGGATTATAGAGGCTAAAGAAAAACACATCGACTTCGCTCTCCTCTAGAAAGGAAAATCTTGCTGTACTGCCTGAGCTCAGCGTGGTATGTTCCCAGCAGAGCTAGAGGTTAGACGAAAGACACTGATTCTCCCGGGTCGCGGAACGGACTGACCTCTATCCTGCTTCCAAGCCACTGGGCGACAGAGAAAACTTAAAACGTCGGTGAAAATTGTGACTCGGGGGTGTCGAAGGGAGAGCATTTTTTGTAAAGATCAGGAATACTTTAGGGTTTTAAGCAATTGTCATTGAAAGGAAAATTCCAAATGAATGTTACAGGAAACACTTTGTACATTTCGTGACTACAGTATCTCCCGTGCAATCTGACTTGCCGGAAGAACGGTTTCGGCCGAGCTTTGACAAACCCTCATCAGGGGCTAAAAATTCTGAAAAAAAAAGGAATTTGCTTCCTCGAGACAAGCTCATATGCATTTCTCTGATACTTTCAGGGATGTACAGGTTGGGCGAATCCGGAAAGTTTCCGCCAATGATTTCGCCCTAAATGGGCTAATACTCAGCTCCTAAATCGTAGTTCAAGGTCGGCTCCTTTCTGGCTACAAAACGCTTCCAAACTTTTTCTTTCTGGACGGGGGGAAACTTTGCCCGATCGACTTCGTCATCCGGATAATATTTGGTGACACTTTGGGAATTGCGCAATCATCTTCAGCAACAGCGCTGCATGCACAAGGCCAGAAACCGACTTCGCGAGTAGTCCAAAAAGAACAAAGTGTTTGTAGTATGCAGCTTTGAATCTTGTTGTTCGTCCGATCCCTGTCATGGAACAGTATGTCGGTGTTTTTGACAAACTTTGCCTTACAAAGGGAGGATGTTCTGGGAGCCTCTCATGGTGTCCGGTCGGGCGTGGGCGGGAGAGAAGTTCGCCGTGGATCGAACATTTGTCGCATTGTGCACAGGCTTCTTTCGGTATGAAGTGGGCACTTCTGGTCAATCGTGGTAAGCTTGCTTGTGTCACTACTAGGGGATCGGACAAAATTTCTTTCCGTATAGTGTCAACATTTTTTTTTGCTAAAATGTTTAGTATGATACATGTACAATTAGCCGAGAATGTGGAACAAGTCACAGCCTGATAAAGAGAAGAATGACGAAAGAAAGTACCTTCCACAGCTGCAAACTAGTGGAATGAAGACTTTGTCCAATTCTTGGATGAAACAGTGATTAAAAAGCATATCACAATAGCAAGGAAAATTCTAAAGACTCCAGCATCTCAGTCCGAAACGCAACGCTATTGAAAGGGAAGTGAAAAGAGAGCTGGCAAGGATCTCTCTGAGGAAAGAATCCAGGAAACAACCTAAGGATCTCTCCAGGGGAAGACTCCAGGAAACAACCCAAAGATCTGTCCAAGAATGACTCCAGGAAACAACCCAACCGTCAGAGCTTAGTTTGTGGAAAACAATTTAATAGGCATGGTGAGGGAGTGGCTCACCAGAGAGTTCCCAAGTGTGAAAAGGCCTTCACTTAGTCAAACTATCTGAGGACACAAACCTTAGAGAGACAATATCAGTGTGACGTGTGCCGAAAGGCTTTTAGCTAGCCAAGCCAACATCAGAGGAGACACACGGGAGAGAAGCCCTATGGTGTATATGTCAAAACGTATTGTCATTCCAGGTCTGTGGTGAGGCAACAGAGGAGCCACAGTGGAGAGAGGTAATATTACCATGGCGAAATTTAAAGATCTTTGGAGAATCAGCCAATCAGTTAACCGATGTTTGGGTGGCACATGCAGGTCACTTGAAAAGACGCACTTCAAGGAATGGTCGTAGCGCAGCAATCCTCTTTATAGGCTCCGGCTGAAGTGCTCTCTTTTCTCTGCATCCCTAACTATATCTTCACAGCAATTAGCTTTAAAAGCATTAGCCATATTGTTTCAATACCGTGTGAGTTAGTAGCTTTCTTGTTTTTTTCTCCTGTGCGGTTCATGAAGGTAAATGCAGCATCTCAGACTGCACCTTCTTGTGGGCTGACATGTCTAGACTGTCCTGTCTTCACGTTCACTGACAAACCGCCTTGGCCTGAGTAAACCGCTTAATGTGTTCGTATTTGAGTCTTGCTTGGTTCTGGGCAGCTTCAGGGAGGACCCCTACGGTGAATAATCCTGATTGGCCAGAAACATCCAATCGCCACATATCGCTCAACATCGACCTTTCAAGTTAGCTTACCGGTGCACTATCTTGCTATACACACAGCAAAGTCGGCACTGGTAGAATGGGAGAAAGCAGGCATGCATGGGCAGCTTACCTGGTGTACGAGCGGTGTTGTTGATTCCTGCAAATGGTTCATACTGGTTGGGTGGATATTCCTGGCTTTTAAGTTTGGCTCATCAATACATAAGGCAGCTGTTCTGCTTCTCCTGACATGAGACGTAAACTACAGGACTGAAACTGGAAAGCATGTGAAACCAGCTTTCCTGGTCCATGGGTGCTGCTACCTCTACGCTTTGGGAATAAAGACGACATTCAGGGATAGAAAGTCAATTTCTTCAGTATCATCATTTCTGGACTTTCACATGGATATTAGGTGTAACCCTGTCAATTAAGTCAGAGAAGAAAGGCAGGGAAGTGAATGGTGAGAATAAAGACTGTATCACATGAAAACGACATTTTACATTAAAAGGCCTGTACTCGCTAGCCTCCTTTTACTTTCAGAGTGTACACATCAATGCTTGGCAGTCGTCAGCTAACTCCACTTGTACCAAGTATGTCACAAGCGACAGCTGTGACCTGTACTCTACATTAAACTATATGGCTTCTCGTGTGTTTTCTTTTTGTACTGTGGAGAAGAATTCTAAAACATCCTAGCTTGCTGTGGATTCTCAGAGTCAACTAAACAAATGACTAAATAACTCGCTGCAAAAGTGATGGGCCGCACCTTACAAGGAGGTGCGACCTCGCTTATGAAGAACTATGATTTCTTTTACCACACTCACAACTCTCAGCGTCTTGTTCGGCACATTGCTTTCCTATGGCTACTTTTTCAGATTCAAAACATCCTGTCACTGATTATGCTTGCATGAGAGTGCTAATGTGATTCGAATCCGGCTTATGTATGTACCAGAACAATTTTCCAAATTGATAGACGTAAACACTTACTGGAGAATTGAGGACTTGCATATAAGCCCGGAATACGTTAAAATTCAAGTTCCTGTCTGAAGGCACATGTTTTGGCATCTATGCAGATTTTGCTGGGAAATAGCCTTGTTTGTCTTTGGCTAGCTTAACTTGCGACATTCCTTTTAAAAGCATATCAATTACTCATCATGCAGCTATCGTTACATTCTACTACTTTGTGAAGTGTTTGCGACAGAAAGAAAATGTTGAAAGACTTGGATCAGAAGGCAATGCCGGGGTGCAGGGATCAAGGGAACATGTCTAAATCTTACAAAGAACTTGATTTGACCTGAATCTCCCTTATCCTGATGAAGCTAATTTTACGACAGCTGAGGACAAATGGTTGGATTGATGATGCTCAATTTGAAATGAAAATAATGAAAGTCACAAGGCAATGAAGCTCGTGTAATGATAAAAAGAAGAAGAAGAAGAAGAAGAAGAAGAAGAAGAAGAAGAAAGAAAGAAAGAAAGAAAGAAAGAAAGGTATGTGACAAACTGAGACATGGGAAAAACAAAGATTAGTGCTAGCCCAAACACAGCGAAGTAATAATGAACAACCGTCCGCCAAGCAAACAAAAACAAAGAAGAAAATACTTTCAAAGTGTCCTGAGGCCAACTATGTCCAAGTTATGGGCCGTGGCTTTTGTATACTTTTCGTCTGTTGGTTCAATTTCAATTTTCTTTTCACTCCTCCCGCCTACTCATTCTTTTTTTTCCGCTGAGTTTTCTTCCCCTTTTCAAGATTTCATGTAGAATCAGTGAAGAAGAATCCAACCGGTTTGCCAAGTCCCCTCCTGGACTCAGCAGGAATTTATTGCAGATTTAATCCCGGCCCGTTACTTAGACAAGGTTTGCCTAACGGATCTTCTCTGGTACAAAGGCATGCAGAGGAGAAAAGAAGATTAGGTCTGTGAAGTGGTTTGGCAAAGAAGCGCTCTTGGCCAAAACTCATTTCCTGTCGATTTCCTCATTCGTCTTCTCCTTCATCTCTTCTTCACAATCTTCATGACCAGTTGAAGTCTTCATCTGGTGAAAATGGTTAAAGACGGCTTGTCAGCGACCTTGTTTTTGCTCTTCCTTAGCGTGCTCCATCTTGTGTTGCACATGTTGCCTTATCCTTTTCATGATCTCTTGCAGCTCTTCATCAGACATGGTCAATCGAAGCAAACAAATTACTTCATATGCTGGACTAGGGTGTACCGATATAGAAGGATCCAGTTGGTGGGATAGGGTTGTGACGCCTTGGGTGGCACAACTGCAACTTTTGGGCACTATGCTCATTCAAGGTTAAGGGAATGGCTTGTGGTGCACAAGCAGTACAGCAGCAACTTTTCTAAGACCTTGCTCATTCAAGGCTAAGGGGCCGGCTTGAAGTTTCCAATGATGTACAGCAGTTAATTTTGCAGGGCGCTGGCCCTGCTTTTTCTTCATGACCAGGGAAAAGGCTTTGTGTATTTGTCAAGAGGACATACGCGTAGGAGCTTCTTGGTGAAAGTGTAGGCGTGATGTCGCACGCGTTATGACAAGGACATGTGCAGTGTCTTGCTCAATCCCATTCTCTGGCAGTACCACCAGATAGGCTTGGCACACTTCAACAACATGTACACGCTGAGGAAATTTTTCAGTGTTCAAGCGACGCTGCATTACCACTCATTGTACGGCAGTACCTGTGGGACTGTCTTACTCCTCTGCTACCCCTGTAGCCACAGGTGATGACGCAGTGGACGGCTCCTTCCGTGATTTGCCGCTGCGTCTACAGCTGATGACTCAGTGTGTGACTCTTCATCTGATTGTGCAACCAAGGTTGTGGCGGTGTTGGACAAACCTCGGGAATCAGTCCATATAGCTGTAACTACAGACACCAGCAGCCCCAGCCTCAGTTTCGCAAGGTGCTCGCTGTGATTTGATGTTGCTTGTCTTGCTGAACGGAGTCCATATTGGCTGTACGTTATTGTTGTCAGGTGAGCTACAAGAAAAAGCCATGACCAGAAACTGTGAAAAAGGTAGTAAAACTATTATGGTTAGATTCCACCGCCAAACTACAGAAACATTTTACTTGATGTTTTCCCAAGTTGAAAAACTCCCAGAAGCAGTGGGTGGGTAAAGGAAGAGGAAAGCGCTTATCGGAAAGTTCAAAGCCAGGTAACTCGATCAGAAAGTTGGCAGCTGTTGGCCAAAGGGAGCATTTGCTTTAGAGAGGCTTTGCTCCATGTGAAAATCACAATCACCACCATGAACATTCTAATCTTACTGGATGGATTATCTGCAGACGCCCACGCACAGGTAAAGCAGTAAGGCTGGGCTGCTTAAAGAATAACCTAGAAAAAGTCCTTGACAGTTGCAACACCCAACTTTAGACTCCATGTTTGGGTGTGAGTTCAGCTTAATTGTTCTGGCCTTCAAATATCATTAAGTCATGCCCCGTTAGAAAGGACAGATACCCATCACTTCCAAGGTTGAGGAGGAGAGTAAAATGTCGAGCTGCGGTCCAGCGCAGTCATACACTAAAACTCAATTAAGTTTTACACAGGGCTGGATTCAGGAAAAGAGTGCAACCGCAGGGCTCAGATATTAGCTGCTTTCAGGCCGCCTAGACAAAAGCCGAACATATTCAGCTGCACAGTATCAATGACCAGTTGAATCTCAGCCTGTTCCTCTAGAAGAGCAGAAGGACATGCTGCAGCTGGTGCTTGGCAATCCAAATTCAGCCTGATGACTGACCTATGAACAGAGATGCTGCTACGCCAGCTGCAGGCACGTCTGCCAGCCACAGCAGCTTTGAACCGTCTTTCAATTTCAGCAAAGCAAGGACGGAAGCAGAAGATACCTAGGAGAGTTTGGAGAGGTAAACTGCCTGGGTGTTCAGCGTTAACCATTGCTTGGTGAGTCCGTGCAAGTGTGAAAATCCCACACAGTCTTATACATAGCTATAATTTATATTATAACAGTTGAGAAACTTTTCTCGATGTGAGGAGGTTGAGACGTTTGCCACGGTGTGTGGTTGTGGCTCAAGTCCCTAGGATTTTTCTTCAGGGATTACACAAATTTCTTGAGAAAATGGAGAAAATTCAATTGAGAAAAGAGTGAAGAGCTGATATTGACAAGGGCAAAAAATGAAAGAAGTGGAATAGGGTCTTTAAAAAAAAAATGATGGCCAGGGCCACGCTGCGGGTCGTCTTGACGCAGTTGGCATTTGCAGTATTGACTTGTATTGCACTGGGCTACTTTTGAGCTTCTTTCTCTTGGTGTTTTCATTGGTGATTGTGCATGTAACTTGCTCTTTGCCGAAGGCCTTCAACTGTATCTTCCCGTGCTTTGGTATTACCAGAAAAGTTCGTGCAAGTTCGACCTAGCTCGTTTCGGACGGAAGAAGGAAAACTTGCAAAGCGCTGGTATACATAGGCTGTGTTGTAACCTCACGAATGAGTAAAGGTTGTGGCGGAACGTTGTGGCTGTGGCTTTTGACAGGCTGCTTGCCAATCCAGACCCGCAGAGGAAATGGCTCGCTGCAGTCCGTGCACCCGGTTACCAGCTAACACAATCACTCCAAATAGTTAAAGCTATTGGCAGCGTTTTGTTGTTGGTGTATCTTCTTGGGTAAACTGTGTCCGAAGCATGGCCCACTTGCATGCACACCTGTGGTCTTTTCTGTGCAGAAGCAAGCAACATTCTGGCCCGTTTTTTCTTTTTCTTCTGATTTTCATTCACTTTTAGCACGGTCTACACGGAAACACGGCACACTCAAACCTAGGATTTTTTTACATGTTCCAACAAGCTTTTCTCTCAGTTATCTTTTCAAATGTCAACTGTCATTAAACTAAGACCCTGATATGCACTTTCTCTTGTCGTTACTCCCTAACTGATTTTCAACAAGAATGTGCAGCTCAGAAGGCAAAACTGAGCCAGTAAGCTGACAGGGTGCAAAACCAGGTTACAAAACTCAAGTGCATCAAACGTTCCAAAAAAAAAAAGACACACACATGCATGCCTATAACAAGCAATGTCCACTTGACTTCCAATGCAACTGAGACAAGATGAAAAGTGTCTTCAGTTGAACGGGACCAACCAGGTTAGAAAAATTGTGTCACGGAAAAAAACTTTCCTTTAGCAATAAATTGAAAAGTTTAACGAACAAGACTGACTCTGATGACAGTTTAAAAATTACCATCGGTTCTCGAACTTTGTATCACATATGCAAGAAGAAAGCCTTTTGTAAAAAAACTCCTTCCTTCTAGCTTTCTAGATAGTGTTTTGGCCTACTGGGGTGGCAGAAAATAACTGTCAAATCAACTTGCTGAGTACTAGAGTTGCACTGCCGGCTTCTGTCAAAATTCCACAGCTTGTTGCAGCATCTCCACGTGCATGCTCTGCATGCTTCTTTATCACAGCACTGAGTCAGACACTATAGCCTGAGGCAAATGGGAAAAGACCATGTATGCCTTAATACTCAATCCAGTGCTGCAGAAGAAAGCAGGTAAATTTAAGCTTGAAAAATAAAAAGGACTTTTCACCAAAGGCATTTTTCCTTCGTTTTCATTTAATTCTTTCTCTGCTGCCAGTCTCATGATTTCTCTCAGACGGACTCAGTTTTATAATCTGAAACTTCTACCGAATTTCAAACGATTGAAGT
>JAOWAR010099316.1:0-12262 GCA_028571005.1 Clathrina lutea | reverse complement strand
ACTTCTGGCATGCAGGTGCACCCAGCACGTGCAATCTATGCACCACCATCAGCACCGTGGCCATGGCTATCAAATATAGACAGAACTCTGGTAGGAGAAAAAGAAACTGCTACTGTCAGTGGGTTCTGAACGATGACACCCGCCACATGCTCACCGTGCTCTTCTGCCTAGCTGGCGAGTCGCATCAGTTCCAACGACAGGAACTTCAGTGAGCGACAACCAATGTCATCTCTGGGAGCAATGACGAGGCGTAAACCTATTTGCTGGAGCGCATCAATCGCATCATAAACGCCTAGGAGCACTCTTCGAAGCTTCGCACTGTCATACGCACTGTTTCCTATGCGAATGCAATAGATGAAGTCACTGATGACGCTATTTGGTGCTAGTGGTGACAAGTCCATGTCTTCCAGACCACTAGCCAGCACTGTATGCACAACGCACGCGGCAATGACAGTGCATGCTGAGCTGCCATTGCGACCATCAATGCTGGACTGGCTATAATCTTGTGGCAAAAAGGAGCACCGCACTCCGTCCCTTTAGACATCTGTAGCTAGTGGAGTAAGCGGGGCGTGCTAGATGGTCTGCTGATCGGTGGTGTCGTTTCCGATGCAGCAAACTAGGCAGGCAGCAAATGATTCATATAGAACTCTTCCAGCCTCGGACCCATGGTGAAAAGCAGGAAGCAGGTCATTGTTTCGCTTGATTCGTTCAATGTACCGCTCCGAGGGTGTCCACACAACAAAGTCTGCCCATGAAAAACTCGTAACGAGCAGACTCATTTGCACCTGGTAGTAGTATGGATGATTCTGCCGCAATGCCAGCTTCCCATCATTTGAAGATAAGCAAACTGAGTGATCCTGCACTCCAACAGACGCAAGTGAAGAACTTCGGCAGCGATGTAGGCATTTGACTTCAACCAGTCCGCAATCTGTGCTCGTTGCCACAGACACGATGCCGTCAGGAGAACAGGCTAAGAACGGAAAATCAACACACACAACTAGTCCGGAGGCTTCAACGAAGATCTGATTGCCGCTTTGATGATGGAGCTCAACACACTCGGCTAAGGCGACTGCCTCATGCTCTCGTCCATACCTTGTGGCAGCATTTCCAACGAAGCTGTTTTGAAGCTTCCTCTGGACTAGGCTTTCGAAGCCTGATTTCTTCCTGCAAACAAGGCTTTGTACATGGTTGCAGTGACCTGCACTTTGCACTGGTGAAACCATTCAGCACGCCCACTCTGCAACTGTGTTTCCTTTTCAATTATTGCTGCTTCTTCCTCCGTAACGACAACGACAAT
Source organism: Clathrina lutea (assembly GCA_028571005.1). Classification (NCBI taxonomy): domain Eukaryota; kingdom Metazoa; phylum Porifera; class Calcarea; order Clathrinida; family Clathrinidae; genus Clathrina; species Clathrina lutea. The sequence continues at coordinate 10,965 of JAOWAR010099316.1, read as the reverse complement.
CTTGTAAAAGTCCTCTATACACACCGCTGAAAGGTGTTGGCACTACTGACGTTGCCTGCTGTTTCTAGATTACCATCAACATGATCAAGTGGGTTAACTTCTTCCAGTAGTCCGAGGTTCTCTGGTGTATGCCCATCGCCTTTATTATATGTTGTCATTTCCACAAAGACTTCTGTTCCTGAGCTCGCAAAAGGCGTCGCTTTTTCTCCACTGCTGCAGCAGCAAGAGCCAGGCAGCTCACTTTGCTGCTTCACTGCTGCAGCAGCAAGAGCCAGGCAGCTCACTTTGCCGTTGCTGATCCTCTCCTCCAGCAATGCATTAATCCTTGTCATCGCCTTCCCACGTTTACTTGATGGGCAAGGGTCAACCAGATCTGCTGCTGCATGCTTCGGGAGAGCACAGCTACTTTCAGATGTCTGTGCCAGTTCCTTCCCTGAACTAGCCTTCCGGCAGTCCATCTCCAGCACAGACATCGGAGCAATCTTCTTGGCATGGGGTCTGTTCCATTGCTGCAGCCTTTCAGTGCACTTCACGGTCTCCTTGGTAAAACCTAGGCGGGAAAATTCCTCCAATCCAAAGAGGACAGCAGTGATATGCTTGCAGGTGGCCACATGTCCTCTCCCTGCTGCACAAGAGCACTGTGAGTGGAGGAATCTCTGCACGGTTGTTCTTGAGTCACCAAAAACTTTCCACGACGAACCTGATCTGGTAGTCAGACGATCATTTCATTTCGGGCTGGCACTGGGCTGAAACAGACTTTGTCTCCCTCGCGCACAAACCTTATCTTGCCCACGTACCCAGCTTTAAAGAGGCGAACTGCTTTGTTGTCTCCTACGACAGCCTTGAAATTTGCATTGGCCTGGCCATCTGCCTGTCTGCCATCCAAAAAGAGCAACAAGATTGTTCCAATGTTAAACCATGGACAAAGTGTCCTGCCTGCTTGTAAAGATTTCAAACCAAGGGTTGGAAAAACTGGTGCAGTTGATATAGACTTCGACGATGACGATGAGAAGGACTGTGGCGTTGACTACGGTGGCAACGGTGCAGCAGCACACGGACCAAAAGCGACATTGGGAGAATACGGTCCACAGTGGGTTCTGAATGATCACTGGTAAACTGCTTCACCCTGTGGACGGTCAAAGAGGAAAAAAGCAACTTGCTTGCAAGCCTCACCAGTGACAAACATGCGACATGAAGTTGGCCTTCTTCTCGCTCAGCGCAGCTTACCTCTCTAAAAGTTCCGACTTTTTCCCACTCCTCTTCAAATTGTGCGACGCACAAAATTCCTTTAAGAGGGCACAAGTCCACCTGTCCGCATTGTTCGAGAGATTTATCCATCGTCAGTTTGAAACTTGATAGCTGTCAGAACCTCCAAAGCATGCTTCATCTTTCGCGCTCCCCACTCGCCCCACAGCTGTCACGCTGAAGGGGATTCCCCTATCATGTGACGTCAAATTGAATACGTCCCATTGCTTTGATGGGGAAATTCAACAGGCCATGCAGGCTAGCAAATAGCCAGTTGTGGCCGATTGATCATGCCGCTGCGGTGACTTGTGGGCTTGATCGCGTCGAGCTCCATCTGTTGATCGCAACTAACTTCACTCCGGCCTACCAGTCGCACCAGCTGCAGGCTACAAGATAGCTGGCCCTTGCTCATTTGCATTTGCATTCTGCTTTTAGCCCGCTCGTTGCACCGACATACAGGTATGACTTCTCCAGAGCTTTCTACTCTTTAACCGCGACCGAGTCGCGATAGCAAATGAAAGACTGAAAGACTAGGCAAGATCTAGAGCCGATAGATAACACAAAACCGTGATTGATATGTAGAAGTCTAGCTATATAGAACATGTAGATTTACATGATCTACGTAGCCACTAGCGCACGAAGTACCGGTTCCACGTCCTCATACCCGGATAAACGTCACAAAGTGATGACGATGAATGCATTTGCCCGGGGCATTAATGGGAATCTTTGTGCTACACCCACCGCCCTTGAATCTCAAACTTGAAAAAGAAGTTTCCACGAATGGAGAGAGAGAGAGAGAGAGAGAGAAAGAGGGATTGAGAGAGAAAGACAGAGAGGGAGAGAGAGAGAGAGAGAGCGTGACAGAAAAAGAGACCGAGAGACAGAGAGTGAGGGTGTGTGTGTTTGAGAGAGAGAGAGATAGAGAACAGAGTGTGTGTGTGTGAAAGAGAGAAAAGGGGAAAAGAGAAGGAGAGAGAGAGAGAGAAATAGACTGAAGCTTTCCGGCCACGTGGGCGCACTCAGTCTTGCGCGTGCAATACCTTACGCCTACCTGACTGGAACTTGTCACTGGGCTGAGTTGAGGCAAACAAAACTAACTGTAATTTCACTGACAGGCCTTGCTAAGAAAAGCTGGAAAAACAAATTTAAAAACCTCTAGCATTGCTCAAAGTTTGCTCCTACAAACGTCGATTTAAGGCTAGACTGCTTTTTTAAGCTGGTGCTGAAAATTTGGTTAACATCGTTAGACGTCATGTGACGTCAGATCAGGTTCAAATTAGAAGGTAGTGACACGCGAGTGGCTTGGTTGTCGCAAACGTTTATGCTTCCGACTCAGTCACCCATACTAGCGCTTTATTTCTACGAAGTTGTCGACGGAAGGTCGCAAAGTTGGCTTTAAAACCTATGTTAAGGCTTACAGAAAGTCCTTAGGCTCACTCCCGCTTGAGGCCGATATCAAGACTTTCACACTGTCAAGGCTAGTGTGGAGTCTGGCCTTTCCTTTCAGAACGCCTAACTGTCAGGCTCACAAAAAGAGTTTTGGAAAGACAACTTCGCCGAAATGTTTCTACCTGGTCAAAAATGACAGAAATGCTCCAGGGAAAATTTTTCGAACAGGCGATTCTCCCTCTCAACCTGGTCAGTAGCCCGGTCTATCTAAATCTGGGTTAAGCACTGCTTTCTTAAACTTTGTATTTGCAACACAGAAACAAAGTAATAGTTCCATGAGGACGCGTCGATATACGTCACCGATCGGGCGTCATTTTTGCATGGCTTATGTACATCTGAACGCCGTAGAATTTGGTTGAAGGGTGCTAGGAAAAAACGATTCCGTAAGGACGAGCAGACTCCAGTGTTATCGTCTTCTTCGTTGCTTCCGTTTCCGAAGGATGGTTGGAGCTATTGTCCTGCACGCTTCCCGCTTGTGTCATTTTCCACTCTTCTGGAGCACACGGCAAAGTCAGGAAGGACCACGAAAAACGGAAAAGAGAACGGGATTATCCTCTTTAACTGAAACAAACATCCATCTCATCGCTCGCAAGACGTACTTGTACAATCAGTAGTGAGCTCTGATGTACTTGTACAATCAGTAGTGAGCTCAGCCGATTTTGTACAATCAGTAGTGAGGTATGATGCACATATGCATGTACAATCAGTAGTGAGTTCTGACGTACTTGTACAATCAGTAGTGAGCTCTGCCGTACTTGTACAATCAGTAGTGAGCTCTGACGTACTTGTACAATCAGTAGTGACCTCTGACGAACTTGTACAATCAGTAGTGAGCTCTGATCTACTTGTACAATCAGTAGTGAGCTCTGATGTACTTGTACAATCAGTACTGGGCTCTGAGGTACTAGTACAATCAGTAGTGAGCTCTGACGTATTGGTACAATCCTTATTGAGCTCTGAAGTACTTGTACAATCAGTAGTGAGCTCTGACGTACTTGTACAATACGTAGTGGGCTCTAATGTACATGTACAATCAATAGTGAGCTCTTGGAGTACTTGTACAATCAGTAGTGACCTCTGACATACATGACAATCAGTAGTGGGCTCTGACGTATACTTGTACTATCAGTAGTGAGCTCTGATGTACTTGTACAATCAGAAGTGACCTCTGACGTACTTGTACAACCAGTAGGTAGCTCTGATTTACTTGTACATACAGTAGTGAGCACTCATGTACATGTACAATCAGTAGTGAGCTCTGACGTATTTGTACAATCAGATATGAGCTCCTACGTACTTGCACAAATAGTAGTGACCTCTGATGTGCATATGTACAATGAGTAGTGAGCTCTGACGTACTTGTACAAAACGTGGTGAGCTCTGATGTACATGTACAATTAGTAGTGAGCTCTGACGTACTTGTACAATCAGTAGTGAGCTCTGATGTACTTGTACAATCAGTAATAAGCTCTGAAGTACTATTACAATTAGTAGTGCGCTCTGACGTTCTTGTAATAAACGTAGTCAGCTCTGATGTACTTGTACAGTCAGTAGTGACCTCTGACGAGCTTGTACAATCAGTAGTGAGCTCTGACGTACTTGTACAATCAGTAGTGAGCTCTGATGTACTTGTACAATCAGTAGTGGGCTCCGATTTACTTGTACAATCAGCAGTGAGCTCTGACGTACTTGTACAATAAGTGGTGAGCTCTGACGTGTTTGTACAATCAATAGTGATCTCTGACGTACTTGTACAATACGTAGTGACCTCTAATGTACTTTCTACAATCAGTAGTGAGCTCTTGACGTACTTGTACAATCATTAGTGAGCTCTGACGCACTTCTGCAATCAGTAGTGAGCTCTGACATACATGTACAATCAGTAGTGAGCACTGAAATATACTTGTACGATCAGTAGTGAGCTCTGATGTACTTGCACAATCAGTAGTGACCTCAGACGTACATGTACAATCAGTAGTGAGCTCTGCCGTACTTGTACAATCAGTAGTAAGTTCTGATGTACTTGTACAACCAGTAGTGAGCTCTTGACGTACTTGTACAATCAGAAGTGAGCTCTGACGTACATGTACAACCAGTAGTGAGCTCTGATGTACATGTACAATCAGTAGAGAGCTCTGACGTACCCTTACAATCAGAAGTGAGCTCCGACGTACTTGCACAAATAGTAGTGACCTCTGACGTGCATGTACAATCAGTAATGAGCTCTGACGTGCATGTACAATCAGTAATGAGCTCTGACGTACTTGTACAAAACGTAGTGAGCTCTGATGTACATGTACAATCAGTAGTGAGCTCTGACGAACTTGTACAATCAACAGTGAGTTCTGATATACTTGTACAATCAGTTGTGAGCTCTGACATACTTGTACAATCGGTTGTGAACTCTTATGTACATGTACAATCAGTAGTGAGCTCTGATATACTTGTACCATCAGTAGTGAGCCCTGACGTATACTTGTACAATAAGTTGTGAACTCTGATGTACATGTACAATCAGCAGTGAGCTCTAATTTACTTGTACAATCAGTAGTGAGCTCTGATCTACTGGTACAATCAGTTGTATGCTCTGGCATACTTATACAATAAGTTGTGAACTCTCATGTACATGTGCAGTCAGTAGTGAGCTCTGATATACTTCTACAATCAGTAGTGAGCTCTGATGTACTTGTACAATCAGTAGTGAGTTCTGATGTAATTGTACAATCAGTGGTAAGCTCTTGTCGTACTTGTACAATAAGTAGTGAGCTATGACGTACTTGTACAATCAGTAGTGAGCTCTGTTGTTTTGTACAATCAGTAGTGAGCTCTGAAGTACTTGTACAATCATTAGTGAGCTCTGACGTACTTGTACAATACGTAGTGAGCTCTAATGTACATGTACAATCAGTAGTGAGCTCTTGAGGTACTTGCACAATCAGGAGTGAGCTCTGACATACAGGTACAATCAGAAGTGAGCTCTGACGTATACTTGTACTATCAGTAGTGAGCTCTGATGTATTTGCACAATCTGTAGTGACCTCTGACGTACTTGTACAAAGCTCTGACGTACTTGTACATACAATAGTGAGTTCTAATGTACATGTAGAATCAGTAGTTAGCTCTGACGTGATCGTACAATCAAAAGTGAGCTCCGACGTACTTCCACAAAAAGTAGTGACCTCTGACGTGCATGCACAATGAGTAGTGAGCTCTGACGTACTTGTACAAGACGCAGTGAGCTCTGATGTACATGTACAATCAGTAGTGAACTCTGAGGTACTTGTACAATCACTAGTGAGCTCTGATGTACTTGTACAATCAGTAGTGAGCTCTGACATACTCGTACAATCAGTAGTGAGCTCTGATGTACTTGTACAATCAGTAGTTGGCTCCGATATACTTGTACAATCAGTAGTGAGGTCTGACGTTCTTATAAACTACGTAGTCAGCTCTGATGTAAATGTACAGTCAGTAGTGAGCTCTGACGTGCTTTTACACTCGTTAGGAGGTCTGATAATGTTGTACAATCAATAGTGAGCTCTGACGAGCTTGGACAATCAGTAGTGAGCTCTGACGTACTTGTACAATAAGTGGTGAGGTCTGACGTAATTTTACAATCAATAGTGATCTCTGACGTACTTGTACAATACATAGTGAGCTCTAATATCCTTGCACAATCAGTAGTGAGCTGCTCACATACTTGTACAATCATTAGTGAGCTCTGACGTATACTTGTACGATCAGTAGTGAGCTCTTATGTACTTGCACAATCAGTAGTGACCTCTGACGTACAAGTACATTCAGTAGTGTGCTCTGACGTACTTGTACAATCAGTACTAAGCTCTGATGTATTTGTAAAATCCGTAGGCAGCTCTTGACGTACTTGTACAATCAGTAGTGAGCTCTGACGTACAAGCGCAACCAGTAGTGAGCTCTGTTATACATGTACAATCAGAAGAGAGCTCTGACGTACTTGTACAATCAGAAGTGAGATCCGACCTACTTGCACATTTAGTAGTGACCTCTGACGTGCATGTACAATCAGTAGTGAGATCTGACGTACTTGTACAAAACGTAATGAGCTCTGATGTACATGTACAATCCGTAGTTAGCTCTGACGTACTTGTACAATCCTTGTACAATACGTACTGAGCTCTCATTAACATGTACAATCTGTAGTGAGCTCTTGACGTACTTGTACAATCAGTAGTGGGCTCTGACATACATGTACAATCAGTAGTGAGCTCTGACGTATACTAGTACTATCAGTAGTGAGCTCTGATGTACTTGCACAATCAGTAATGACCTCTGACGTACTTGTACAATCAGTAGTGAGCTCTGATATACTTGTACAATCAGTATAGTGACCTCTTGACGTACTTGTACAATCAGTAGATAGCTCTGACGTACTTGTAAGTACAGTAGTGAGCTCTGATGTAGATGTACAATCAGTAGTGAGCTCTGACGTATATGTACAATCAGAAGTGAGCTCCGACGTACTTGCACAATAAGTAGTGACTTCTGAGGTGCATGTACAATGAGGAGTGAGCTCTGACGTGCTTGTACAAAACGTATTGACCTCTGATGTCCATGTCCAATCAGTAGTGAGCTCTGACGTACTTGTACAATCAATAGTGAGCTCTTATGTGCTTGTACAATCAGTAGTTACCTCTGACATACCCATAAAATCAGTAGTGAACTCTGATGTACCTGTACAATCAGTAGTGAGCTCTGATGTACTTGTACAATCAGGAGTGAGCTCTGACATACTCGTACAATCAGTAGTGAGCTCTGATGTACTTGTACAATCAGTAGTGAGCCCTTACGTACTTCTACAATAAGTAGTAAGCTGTGAAGTACTTGTACAACAGGTAGTGAGGTCTGACGTTCTTGTAAAATACATAGTCACCTCTGATATAATTTTACAGTCAGTAGTGAGCTCTGACGTACTTGTTCACTCAGTAGGAGCTCTGATGCTCTTCTACAATCAGTAGTGAGCTCTCACGAGCTTGTACAATCAGTAGTGACCTCTGATGTACTTGTATAATCAGTAGTGAGGACTCACGTCCATGTACAACCAGTACTGAGCTGTGACGTACATGTACAATCAGTAGAGAGCTCCGACGTACTTGCACAATTAGTAGTGACCTCTTACGTGCATGTACATTTAGTAGTGAGCTTTGATGTACTTATACAACCAGTTGTGAGCTGTGACATACATGTACAATCAGTAGTGAGCTCTGAGGTACTTGCACAATCTGAAGTGAGCTCTGACGTACCTGTCCAATCAGTAGTGAGTTCTGACATACTCGTACAGTCAGTAGTGAGCTCTGATGTACTTGTACAATCAGTAGTGAGCCCTTACGTACTTGTACAATCAGTAGTAAGCTGTGAAGTACTTGTACAATCAGTAGTGAGGTCTTACGTTCTTGTAAAATAGGTAGTCAGCTCTGAAATAGTTGTACAGTCGGTAGTGAGCTCTGACACTCTTTTTCGAGACATGTCAGGTTGGTGGTCGGCCATTAGAACATTAGAAGCAAGGCTGCTCGAACAAATCGAAATATATGCACGAGGTCCATGTCGCTAGGCAATGCGGGTATTAAGGATGCCGATCATATCGTCACATCTTCCCCTTAACGGATCAGGAAGGATTTTCTGTTCATGTCAAAACTGTACTCACAACTTTGTAGGTAAGTAACTCATTGCGTATGGTCACTGAGCCAGGCTGGTGATTTACACAACCTGGTTGACCTCCGCGGACTAAGGTTTGTAGACAGGTCTGGTGAGCTGGTTGGTTGTGGTTTTTCTTGCTGTTCAGTGGTAGCCTGCTGAGGTGGTGTTGGCTGCAGTTGTAGTGGCAGTGCCGGTTCAACGTCACGAGATGTGTCTTCCCGCTCTATCTTGATCAACTGTCGTTAATTTTGGTGGTATGTGGCTCTGTTGGCCTCGACCTGAAAGCTACGAGGACCCACCATCTCTTTGCAAACTCCTTGTGACCACTTTTGTTCTCCTGGTAGACGAACCCGGATTGTAGCACCAGGATCTATCTCTGGCAAGGATGCCACTGAGCGGTTGTAGTGATGCCCTTGCTTTGCTTTCATTCCTAAGAGCGCTCTGCTGTCATGTTCCCTATTGATTGTGGGTGAAGCAGCTTACCAGCAATAGGAAGCGTCGTCTTGTATCTGCGGCCCATCAGTCGCGTGCTGGGCTTGTACCCAGTCCCTCGCTGGGTGTGTTTCTCCAGTCAAGCATTGCCAAATACTCGACTGGCGGCTCTCTTTGCACTTGGAGAACGGTCGTTTGATGGTCTTGACCGCATTTTCCGCCTTGCCATTTGCTTGTGCATAAGGCGGTGACAATGTCACATGCTGGAATGCCATTGTCTTCGCGAAAGCTGCAAATTCAGCAGATGTGAATTACAGACCGTTATCTGTGACCAGAACATCTGGAATATCAAATCTGGCAAAGATGTGTTACAGGGTTGATCACCTTGCGTGATGTTGGTGTCTGTATATTCGCAACTTCGATGTAATTGCTAAACAAATCAACGGCCACCAGCAGAAAACGGTTGTCGAACTTGCCCAGATCTGCTGCGATTTTGGACCATGGGCGGGCGACGAAATCATGCTGATTCAACGGTTCTTTGCTTTGGTTGGCTCGACTGATAAGCGAGACATAGGACTCCCTACCATGCATATGTGTCTCGTCAGCTCCTCTGGCCTCGTACAACATGCTCAAGTACTGGTGGGCATGAGTACCGGAGTACAATCATACAAGTATGAATCGTAATGAGTGGATTCTACACTATAGTGGGTGTACTGACAGTGAAAGCGAAACGAAACTCCAGCTCCATGATCCAAGAGCCTCTGAACAGGCAACTCGACATACGCGGCGCGCCATTGGATGCGCTCCCGCGCCGACATTCGATATTCGCAACAGTACATGTGTCCCACTCTCATTCGTGCAGACAACTTGCTGTTTTCCATATGACGTTCAAGCCAAATGCTTTCTGCCCAGGCCTGCTGATGCTCACAGAGTAGGCTTTCGCTGAAGAGTTGGCATGGGAATAAGGATGAACTGGAAAGTGGTCCATACGCTGTACGTATACATGCACCTCGTCTTTATGTCCACACACACACATAATGTACGCTCACAAATTTTCTAGAACATACGCAGAGCCCCTGACGCCTCGCAATCCCGATGCCATGCATAAAATGCAGACACACCAACCCCTGTCTGACTTCGATCAATCTCTAGCGCAGCCGTCTTTTGCTGTGCTTTTCTCGATCGGTCTAAGCGGATGTAGTCTTCACGGAATCGACAATAAACCGTGGATGATTCTCAACCTTATCTAGCCGCATCGACTCAACGAACGTTGATGATGTGCTCGGGTGTCAAGCTTTGGTAGAGAACCTTTTCACAATTCTCCAACCGCAGTACCCATGTGTGATTCGGGGAAAAAAGGCGGTTGATCTTTAATTTAAAGGTTGAAATATTAAAGTTATGATGGTCCCCTTGTTCGAGGGAGAGTCGTTTCCTGTTAGAAAAAACCCGATGAGAGAGGAATCGATTCTGGTGAAAATTTTGTGGCTGTTGTCGTCGGCAATGACGTCGAGTTGGCTGTGCATATAACCGCGGGCTCCATGCCATTTAAATCGTCTTGTAGAAGAAGCCATTATTTTTTTCAATTGCAGCGAGACAGTGGCCGAAGCTAGAGCTCACAAATCAGTTATTGAAGTTTATCACAACAGTCTTGTCAGCTTCCGCACATCACGATAGATCGGATGCGGAGTAATCAATAGTATCCTCTAAAAAAAATGTGACGAAACAGCGGCTCTGTCTGCGGTAAATCAAGTTTGATATTCACTTGATAGAACTGATGGATAGATAGCAAATAGATGTGGAATTAAATTCCTTGTGGTCATTTTTATCGTTGTTGACGTCGGTGTCGGCTAGACGGAAACTAGAAATGAGGATGAGTAAGGTCTTGTCACTTCCTCATGTTGTATTGAACAAGTCCCACGTCGTGTCGACATTGAACTTCAGAAAGCTCTCAAGGAGGTGACACCTAGAAGATGTGTAGGATACTACATTGAGCAAACTTCGCCACCATCTCTTCCGTCAATAGGGATGTTTTGCAAACCGAAGTTCGGAAATTTAGCCGGAAACGGGCCGGAGTTGGGTACGAGGTGCGAAAAAATGGCGCATGATGCCGAATATCTATCCGAATGTTCGTGAAAGCAGGCTCTTTCCCGAACAGTATTTTCGGTT
>JAOWAR010099205.1:0-12264 GCA_028571005.1 Clathrina lutea | reverse complement strand
CGCGCGAGTACAGGACTTTGCCACCTACAAAAAGAGGAGCACTTCCCCTGTAGATGTTTATGATGAAACGTCCCAGTCTCACTCACTCACTCACTAACTCACTCACTCACTCACTCACTCACCCTGTCTGTCTCTCTGTCTGTCTGTCTGTCGGTCTGGCTGTCTACCGGTCTGTCTGCCTCCGGATCCCTGTCTCCCTCTGCCTGAGTCCCTCTCCTTCTCTCTCTCTATCTCTCTCTTTCTCACTCTGTCTGTTTGCCGGTCTGTCTGCCAGTCTGTTTGTCTGACTGTCTGCCAGTCTGTGTGTCTGCCTCTCTTTCTCCGTGGGCCTGTCTGTCTGTCTGTCTGTCTGTCTGTCTGTCTGTCTGTCTGCATCTTTCTCTCTGTGTCTCTCCCTATCTCTTGCCCTCTCCCAGACACACATGCACAAACATGCCTGGGTGCACACAGACATGCACAAAAACGCTCAAGCACAGGCATGAGTGTGCACACACACGCACGCACGCACGCACACACACACACACACACACACACACACACACATGCTCAAGGGCCAAGTTTTTGCAGAGTACTAGATTCTTTTCTTTCCTCCCTTTTATCTGTCATCTCTCTCTCTCTCTCTCCCTCTCTCTCTCTCTCTCTCTCTCTCTCTCTCTAGCTGCAGTTGCACATCACCCAGTGTAGTGTTTGTAATTACTGTATTTGATATTTTTTATTTGGTTGGTGTTAGACCCTTGTACTCTTGTACTCATCGTGCGCAATCTCTTCTGTATTATATTCTATCTGCCTTTGATTGCGCAAGATCAGTCTGTCTTGTTGTTCACGCCATGGTGTGTTGTACTGTTTGGGGCTGTTGGACACAAGGACACAACACCCAGGTGTTTTCCCCAAGAGGTTTTTACCAGGGACACTTCAGTTAGGACATGTTGAGGTGTTCTCGCAATGTGGAGAAAAAAACGGTGGTTGAAAGGCAGATCAGTTTGCAGGAAGGACTTGTTTCTTTCTGACTGGGCTGCTGAAAATCACTTTAAGCCAACCTTGTCCAAGTAACGGGCCAGGGTTTTTGTACACATATTTTCAATGTATGGGGCAAAAGTCACTTCTCTTTTCGCTCCTTTCCGCTTTTAGCCTTTTTTCTTGTCAGCTTTAGCTACTTCTAACAAGTTTTCACAGAGCTCAATTAAGTCACTTTGCCGAGTTCCTCTCCAACCAGGAATTTTATCGCAGATTTAATTCCTGGAGTGGCCCGCTATTTCAACCAAGTTTGCCTAAGGTAAAAGAAAACGAAGAAGGCTAAGAAGTAGATCAGTTAACAGGAATTAAAAGTGTTTTCCCGACTTTGTTGCCAGTTGGGAAGAGAAATCCTTTGCGTATGCTTTATCCTCATGAAATGTTCTTGTAACTCTCACACACCACATTCTGCTGCAAATGTAACTTTTGCTCACTGACAGCGGAGTCACATTTAACCTTTCCCTCTGGTCCAACCATGTTTTGCATCAATCAGTGACACACACACACACACACTCATGCACACACGCACGCACAATCACCTACAGTCTATTCCATCAGCTGACTGTTGCGGCCACAATTGGAATGCTACTGCCAACGGCACAGAAGCGCAACGCTGAGCATGCAAGTTAGGTCAATGGAGATGCTGAACATTCCCAGGACAGCTGCTTACAAAAAAATACTCCTTGACTCAGTAGCTGTGTACTTTTCAAAACCACATGTTTTCGTAAGAATAGCAAAAAATAATAATATCCAAAAGGTGAGACAAAAGGCTGACTTTAATTAATTGAGGAATAAGAGAAAGGAAAAGAAGTACGACAACGTTTCGCCCCCTGGACTTCTTCAGGTTAGAATGAAAACAGACAAAAAAGGAGTAGAATAAATGGGAGCTGGGTGTCAAGGGAAGCGCCAAACAAGGGCGTGAGCGTGTTAGTGTGAGTGTGAGGTGAATGCTGTGTGAAAAGAAAGTGTGGACATGTGGGAATGTGAGTGCAAGGCAGGTGTTACAGCAGCAAGGCATCTAGACCATCATCTCTATTAAGAACAACAAAAGACCTATCCGTTTGGAAGCGTGAAATCCAGGCACGCTCCAGGATCCGGCGTGACAGGGTGTCGGGTGGACTGAATTCCAACATGCTGACTGACACTTGGTGGCTAGCCTGGGAAGAGTGCTCAGCCACAGGTGTGTCCTGGTGCTGGATGGCATGTATGTGTCTACTCTTTTTTTGTCTGTTTTCATTCTAACCTGAAGAAGCCCAGGGGGCGAAACGTTGTCGTACTTCTTTTCTTTTCTCTTATTCCTCAATTTAAAAATAATAGTTCAATTTCACGTCTTCAATTTGAAAAGCTACTTCTTTTGCTTGTCTTTTTACAGATGTACTTAGAATGAAGTGGGAAAGAAGTCAAGGCTTCCAACTGGGTCGCACAAAACTCACTTTAACATGAAAACATTGGGAGAAATCTCTTCAAATTTTCAGAAAAGGTAGTGTATGTAATATGAAGGAAATTAGTCAGGGTTAGAAGTGGGTTCGAAAAAAGTCGATTTTTGACCTCCTGGAAGCCAGATTGCCACCTTAAAGTTTTTCCAAGTTTTCCAGAAGAGCGCAAGAGAGAAGAAGAAGAAGAGGCTTCCCGGACACAATTAAAAACGCGTAACCTGGGTACCTATAATTTTCTGGAGAGATAAAAAAGAACCGATATTTGGACTTTCCATCCGAAGATTGCTTGTCGTATTTTGGCTTTGGTGGATCACTGTACAACGCAACTAATGCATACATTTCCATGTAAGGACGTGAGCTCACTTCTCCCTGAGCCGTTTATGTCCGTCTTCTTCTCCAAAGCCAAAGGCTTTCAAGGAAAGGTGTCACCCACTGATAGACTGCTGTTACGCACAGTTTGGGCCAAAGCAGCCAAAGGAACCTCTGCCACTTGATCTCTTTCGCTCTCGAGCGACAAAACTTCCGGATTCTGATAAAAAGAAAAACTATGCCACTCCTGGCGTTCAAGTGTCCGGGGAAGAAATCACTTGTCGTGCAGCTCATTCCAACTTTCTCTTTCTTCTTCTTAGTGAAAGGTCACTTAAAATTTTCGCTTCCTTGCCTACCTTGCGAAATTGGCAAGTGCCCAAATACAGACTTTAGAGGGAGACCATAATCCACACCTCGAAGCTGTAGTCTACAGTATACAGAGTAGTAGAGTGAATGTCTATGCATACGGCACCGTGGCGGGCCGGGCCAATCGTATCAACGGCCGCTGCGTGATTTGCACGTGCATTGTGCACAAAGCCCGCGCAACCATTCACCTTTATTGACGAAATTGAAACCGCCCTTACGGTGGATGGTAAGTCTGAGGTGTAATATTCAGTCAAAGAAATGCTCTGACTTCTTCACTGTAAGAACCATGCCAATATAACCCAAGAAGTGAAACCGAACAACAGCACAAAAGAAAATTGTAACTGTGACCAAACTGACCATAAAACCATTTCATAAATAATAGCTTTAATAGAACCTTTTCATAAAGTCAATGGTTTCCAAAACACCATTTCATTTTAGCAGAATAACAGGAATGACACTTAAGGACAAACCGTTAATAAACACAGCTGTACATAGCTGTTCACGATAACAAGCAAATGTCCTCTATTGAGCAAAGAATTTTGTTTGCTCCACGGATGAGACATTTCGAAGGATGGGACATTTCAATTTAATCTTACAACAAAACACCTGGGCACACACGCTGCAGACAATCATGAAAATGTTGCAAAATCCCTCAATCATGGGAAGACAGATGTCACAATGCACGATTGCTGAAGTTCAAGGTGACCAACATTGTTCTTGATGAGCTCCATCTGCTGTTCCGTGGTACAGATAGTCTTCTACAAAATCTTCATCCTCGAGTGCCATGAGATCGACCAGCAAGTTGGCCACCATCAGGGTATAAGACCAACCGTCAAGAACCTCTGCACTGCCATCTCTGACTGCAATCATCAGCTTCGAATTCCATGTTCTCCTGGAGAGAAATCAAGATGAGGAAGAGATAAAGAGGTTTATGTGCACAGCAAAAGTGGCGATTTTAAAGAGAAGCTGATGAAGAGCCTTCCAGACAAGTTTGACTTGAGCTGTGTACGCAGGACTTTAACAATACCTGCGTTTCTATTACATTATTAAAGTCATCGGAGTCTGAGAAAATCATACTGTTCACGCGGATGGGTGAGTTCACTTGCACATTTCATAAATTACTAACCCGATGCTTCAGTAGAACGGGGAACTCTACTGTTCTTCCTTGGCCTCCACACCCAGCACTGGCAAACCTTACCAAAGGAAAATTATCTAAACAAGGAAGACGAGATTGGAACTGCATCCAACAAGTAATCACTTCTAGTTACGTACCTTCAGGAAAGGACGATCTGTCGCATGCCACGAATTTCCTGGCATGAAGGTCTGGATATGCCTGTTCTCAACACAAGCGCCAAGGAGAACTTGATAAACATCCGGCGCAGTTACCGAACGATGCCAGTTCTTGATTAGTTTTGGACAGCGTGGTGAATAACGAAGTGAGCAAAACCCACGCTCTGGCCACTGCCTCTTCGGACCATCACACTCCACGGTCGAACTTGACAAGCGCCTGATTTACTGCTATCTATTAAGATCCAGCTAAAACGCATCGTCGAAGTTGCGGACTGGTCGCAAATCGAATCGTCCAGCCGCGAGCAGTCTTCCTCCTGCATTACTTGTGCATATTTGATCTCCCTCTGCCAAAACTCGATGACCGCCGCCTAGTCACCATTCCTACATACGGGTTTTGACGCTCATCAGACTCACTGCCAGCCGCCCAGTTCGCACCTGACTCTGCGTCAGGCTCACAGCTGTTCGCACTTTCTTGTCGTCATCCGTTTCCACTTTCCACCTTTTCTGCTGAAGTCGTGACACGAGGTTTATCATATGACCTCCAAAAGGAGGCTGGTAACCGTCGATTGGGGAGCGAGACATCTGCGAACATCATCTCTTCGCTCTCCCGTTGACGTGCGACGTGTTTCTCGGCTGTATGTCTCCTGTGAACTTGGTTAGTTTGCCCTACACCTCCTACCAGCTCTGTCAAAAGCAACCCTTTAGGTTCAAATTCAGTACTTTCTTTGGTGGTGACCGCCTTTGAAGGTTTTCCTTGCTCATCCGGCAGCTTCCATCGCCGTCACCGCAGGGATACGTCCGTGCAAGGAAACCAAATCTGAGGTCGTCGATAGAGGTATCTGAAATCGAAAGAAAGTCAGAAAGAGATGCCAAAATGAAACAGATGCACGATCAAGAGTTGGCCGTGTGAGAGACAACCATTGGGAAGCCTTCCGAGCACTTTCCATGGGAGAGGAGGATCGAAACAGACTATCGGCTCAGCAGCTTCGACGGAAGTTGTTCGAGGCTCGAGGAAGAGAGCTAAAAGATGCATAACCAAAGGTCCCGCCAACGCAAATGCCCTTTCAAGGCTGTATCCATATGCATGAGAAACAGCCCGTATCGAAGACGCCACGAGGCGCTGAAAAGGAGCCATTGAAAAGCCAACTTTGGGCGATTTCTGGACCTGACACCAAGAAAATCCTTCTCTGTACTACCTACTCACCAGGCTCACGTTGTACTACACTCGCCGCAGAGATGAAACATTCGGTTATTCATGAAACTCTTTACACTGTTCACATCACGTGATATGGATGAATCGTGCTCCATTCCACAACAGCGCATGGCTCGGAGCATACGAGCGCGCGAAGCATCAGTTGTGCTTTCGAAAATTTGCTGAGAAATCAAACTCGATTCATCGACATCACATGATACGAACAACGCACGGATTTTCATGAAAAACCTAACATTTCGCTTTTAAGGCCAGGGTAGTAAACCAAATGTTGGAGGGAACTTTCTTTCCCGACTGGAATCTGGATCATTGAAAATAGACCCTCACCTGCTTCAAACGATTTAGGTTTCATTCGAAAAGAACTGTTTTCGATGGAGTGAGGCATACCGTTACCGAAGCGAGATTTCAGATTAAGGGAGATTTTGGTTGAAGTTAAGATATAAAACTTCCCGATTTTGGTAGAAAAGTGCGTAAAATAATGTGTAAAGAAACATTTGATTTGCAGATAACCTGGTCGAGAGTTAGACGGTCAGAAATATAGGTCGGGTTCAAGAGTTGAATGATTACAGGAAGTAGCTTCGAGAGTGAAACCGACTGGAGTGAAACTGATGGGAGTGAAACCGACCGGAGTGAGCTCAAAAAGAGCAAACCAAAGTGAATCCAATGAACTGGAATGACCTAAACCACATTCTCTTTCGTCTCTACCAACGCCAACCAGTATCCCGGAGGCAGTAAAGGCGTACAACTCCGTATACTGTACACCCAACGATGTAATCACCAAGACGACATCTCGCAATCCCCTAGCAACAACTAGCTCGGCCCATGTAGACTCTGCAACTGCCACCGCAGCCACCCTAACTTCACGGAAACTGAATAGAAATTGGCACCTCTGACCCCGCTGAGGGCCTTCCCCTTCCAGAATTCAATTTTGGAGATGTTTCTCAGGCCTCACACCTTCGGTTGTCGGCCAGGTCAAGCCGGAATCCCTGACTTACGAGACTCAAGTAAAGCATCACCTTCCTTTGTACGGTAAAACCTGGTTTAAGCGACCACCCCATTGTTCGGGCAAAAGCGGTCTCTTAAGGCAAGTAGTCTCTTCACCCAGGCCCCATGCATTCGCCGCATACCCAATCGTGTATATACTTCCATATGCTCAAATCGACAAGCTGCGTGAGAAGTAGACACACAACATGAGTCCAACAAGTACAAGTGTTCAAACTCAAGTCGAAGACCGGATGAAGGAAAGTACCGAATTTTCTAGTTTTATTTTCGTCAGTCACCAGTCACCTCCAAAAAAGCATTGTGTTTTGAAGCATGAAGTGGGGGATCACAACATGAAAACAGCATACGGAAACGTCAGGGGAGTCGAGTTTCGTCGACAGTGAAGAGCACAGTCATCAGCACCGTATTGATCACCGTCTTGTAGGCCAAGAAAGCTTTCGTATCCCGCAGGTTGATATGTGGATCACGCGTAGACCAAGTGCGAGTTTTCGCACTCGACGTGCGACACCGATCAGCCAATCACATGCACTGCAACTCTGTACTGTGACAGGTTGCGGTCATGCATGGGAGTCGTGACTGCACTCGTGGTCGCTGAGTGCAGGTCAGATATGGCGGTTGGTGCACACAAAGAGTCGGTCGCTAGTCGCGCAAGGCAAGAGATCACCTAACTGCAGTTCCATTTGTACTTAGAACACTCCGGGCATGCAAAAACGGAAGCTAAGACCAGGTGGTTGCTTAATCCAGAGGTCGCTTAATCCATCTTTTAATGCATATAAAATTGAGTTATCGCACGCATACATTTCTCACTTTCCTCAATTCAACTGTTCCCTTCCCAGAAATTATCTTCCTTGAGAATAAAATGGAACAAACACTTGAAAGGAACTCTAGATCCAGGCAGCAGTCTAAGGATGCTAGGCCTAGCCAGCATCCACATGCACACAGGCACAAGACATGTACAAGCAAAAAGTTCTTTTCTTTTTCTTTTTGTTGAAGTCTGCCATTACACCTTTTATGGAATATTTTGAACTAAGTGACAGTTATAGATTACTCACTGTTCGGCTTCTCGCAGGTAAAGTAGTGTTCATGTTTACAAACCCAGGTCAGCCATCCAAATTGCTTTGTACCATAATCAAAGCCAATGATGGCGCAACGTGGCCCGGTGGTGGCACTGGGCTCTATGTTGCTGGCCCATGGAAGACCTTTTGCAGTTTTGCTTAAATTTGTGTTATACGACGAGAGCCACTTGCCACTTTCATCCTTGTAAGGCCCAAGCCACACTTTAGCCCAGTGACACGCAAAGAAATTCGAATGAAGACAATCAACTTCCTCTTTTGTCCATGGCTCCACCAACCTGGAGCCAAGCCCCAGCATCTCGCAGTAATTTTTTGCTTCAGAGTGGTTGTAACCAGATCTTACTAGCCAGTACTTCTTTGAGAATGATTGGCGGCAATGTTGCGTATTCGTGTTAAGGGATTTAAATACATCTGAAATAAGAAGGTGGCAATAGGCGGAATCAATGAAGTTTAAGTTACAGTTGTGCCATCTCCTCAGACGTTCCCATTACTCTTAGAAATGGCCGAAAGAATTACGAATTTTCTCTTAAGACAACAATGCAATAGTTGTTAGGCTTACTTGTTTTCTTTGTGAGTTTAATTATTTCGGATGATTGTGACCTCAATTATTTCTCGTATCTCCCAATTAACAAGCATTTTCATGCAGGGTGTGAGCATGTGATAAGTTGATATTGGAAAGGGCGTGGTACGCGCTGCCTGTTATCTGCAAGTCAAGAAGCCATCCCTCACCATCTTCCTCTTTGTCATTGTTATAGTCATCGCTGTCATCGCAGTCGTCGTCGCCGTCGTCGTTGTCGTTGTTGTAGTCGTCATTGTCCCCACCACCCCCACCATCTTCGTTGTCCCCACCATCGCCGTGATTCTTGTAGTCATTGGTGTCGTCAACAGTGTCGTCATCATCATTATTGTCATCATCATTGTTGTTGTCGTCGTCGTCATAGTCTTAATCGTCTTCATTGTCATCGTCGTCGTCGTCGTCGTTGTCATCATTGTCATCGTTGTCGTCGTCGTCGTCGTTGTCGTCGTCATCGTTGTCATCCTCACTGTCATCGTCGTCAACATCGTCGTCGCCGCCGTCGTCGTCGCTGCCGCCGTCGTCGTCGCCGCGGCCGTCGTCGTCGTCACCATCGTTGGTGTCGTCATCGTTTTCAACGTCGTCATCGTCATTGTCATGGTCGTTATCATTACCATCCTCATTTTCGTCATCAAGGAATGTGACTAAGCCTCCATGCTCCTGCTTCTGATCTCACTCTCCCCTGTCTACTGCAGCTCGTGCTCATGCGCCAGGGGCCATGAAAAAAGCTCCACGGAGTTCTCGCAAGCTTCTCAACCTGCCAACTAACTAGCTGAGTTTTTCATTTCTTGTCCGAAACGAATTAAGACAATCTATGCTATACATGAAATGCTTGTCCGTGCTGCAACCAAGCGGGTGGATCTGTTCTTTTGAGTTGTCCCTGCCTGGCTAAAATCTAAAATGCGAAACTGCGGCCCAAAGTCCAGACCAGACAGCCTAAGGCATCGAGGTAGGAGTACATCACTATGAAGCATGCTGGGCTCAAGTAAGTCCGAAAGCAACCTGGCTAAAATAACACTTATCATCTAAGCGTCATGATGTGTACCTGTCCCCGAATCTTGAAGCCTCACTAGATTTCAGGACGGCACATGTACCCTCGGCTTGTACTTGGCTGAATTAAAGGTCTTTTCGTTCACTTCGGTGTTGACCTTCGTCGGGACCAACCTGGCTGGGCTGGGGCAAACAGTGCGAGACATGCATGTCCAATTTTGTTCATGCAGATGAATAGCAGACTTCCCCTGAGCCCCGGAGCTGGTTGTCAACCTGGTAAGGGAATGGCCGCCTTGCCTGGGCAAAAACTGCAAGCCGTGTCAATATAGTTGAGATGCCCGTGGAGAGGACGGTAGAAGCGGAAACAACCAAGGTACAGCTCAGTAACATATTGACTGATATTCAAAAAAAAAGAAAGAGAGAGTAGAATAATTTGACTTTCACTTTCATCTCATCAGGTGGAAACGAAACTAAAGCAGCTGAAAATGTGACATGAGGCCTTGCACCACCACCATAGAGTACTGCCAGTCACATTTGTCTAAGTGCCTTGGCCAGCTGTATTGCGTCGGTGAGTCCACCCACATGTTTCTGCAAGAGAGAGGCACTCAGCTTGAGGTGTTCCCGGACGGTCCATGTGGATGTTGCTACTATCAGCCAGTATGTCCCAAATTGTACAGATAAGTTCACTTTATCCTTCATGGCCAAAAAAGGTATTCATTTTCTGAAAGCTCGAAGGAATTGTCTAATTAAAAAATTCTAAGACATAATGCCAAGTGATCGGATTATAACGTCACAACGCCACACTTTTCATGCACATGACGGTAGTCAGAAATTTGTGTTCATCTTCGCAGTCATCTGATTGGCCACCTTAAACTTTCTGTGCGAGTTCCTGCTACTAAGCGACGAAAAACAAGTCAGAACTTTGCGGAGAAAAGCCAAAAACTGAAACAGAAATAAGCTGCAGAAGGAAGCTCATCTTCTCGAAAAGTTGCCGCCATATATTGCGCATATACCACAGTTGTGTACCAACAATGCGCATCTGACTGGTCAAAGCAGGTCGATCAAGTTCTTAGAGGCGGCGCCGTGAAAATCATAAAAAATGGTCGCCACTCTTGCTCACGTGCCAGACCCTTTGCGCCAATGATTTTATGCCTTTACTTGGCCATGTGCCGTCGCCAGATAGATTGCGACCAGAGCCCTCCTCAACGATGTCTTGTGAAAGACGCTGGAAATCTCGACAGCATGAAATGAGTTTGAATGTTGATTTCCCCTTGCAATGAGTGAATGATTTTCGGCATCCTCCTCTCCTTTCCCCTTCCCATGCATCTCATCGTTGTTGTTGATAAAAGGGATTCCGTGTGTATCGACCGGTTTACTCTTTATTTGGGATTTTGTGAAGAAGCTTACAACTGTGGAGCTTGGAAAGACCCTGCTCAGTCTACTTGCCGTGTAACCTTTCATCAAGCTGATGAGGACGAAGAAGGATCAGCCGAACTGTGCAGCCATGCTGTAAATTTGAGCTTTGCCTTCAACAAGCAATGGCCAAAAAGCAGAGAACTGCAAGATTGGTTCTTGCATTACGTTTTCACCTATGCTTACCACCGTCAGCCAGAACAGGCATGCTTTGGTAGCGGCCGCAAGGGAGACTTTATACTGGGATAGTTAGCCGCAGCCCGTAGTGTAGATGACAACTTGCAGCAAGAGGATGGCTATTGCCAGTATATCGAAATGAAAATTAATACCTTTACCAGCAAAAGCAAGCAGATGATTGAAACGCGGCTGTAGAGCTTAATGAAGGGACGCTGTCGCAAAGAACACTGGCTGTGAGGTTCTGTTCGCTTTCATTTTTCTATTTTTAGAAAGATTGGTGAAATTTCCCCTTTCTTCATCCTTTTGACTCTTTGCTATCATACCCTATCAAGCTATAAACATTGCCGGATTGATACCTCTTTTGAATCATGCAAGGCGATGGCTTAATTTCTGGGCAATTATTAAATATTAGCAAAAGCGTCTTTGGAGGGGGCCTGCAACCTTAGTTGGGCGCCATACTTAGATCTGAAGGTTGGGGAAGGCCGTAGTATCTAAGCCATGAGCTCAAGCAGATGTGGAAAGGTTGGGAATGTACTCCGGTCTCAGGTGAACCTGATCTCCTGTGTGAAAACTGTGCAATTTCTTTCAGTCCGGAAAAAAATGGATGATGGTGTGGTTAGTAATTTCTGCGCTCCTAGTAAAGAGACTTCTGCTCCGTCGCAGAAACACTGCTCTGCCTGCAAAGTTCCTGTAAAGGACCATGTGGGGCCCCATGGCAAAGAGAGATGTGTTCTAGGCGTCCTAGACTCACTTTGCGCTCGAGTCTCTGCTTTGGAAGAGACCGTCAAGTTCAACGAACGGCAACATGCCGAAGAACTGGCTGAGCAGGCCGCACTGCATAAAAAACGTGTTGACAGCCTAATGGTCTTGATCGAGGACCTACAGCAGGAGCGATCTGTGCCTACTGCCTCAGTAGGGAGCCAAACTGCTGGTCAGGATGTTTCTGGAAAGAAACCTGGAATGAAAAATTCATCCACTGCTACCACCTCGTCCTCGGCTCCGTCGGGTGCGGATGTGAGTGTGGCTGATGCTGGTGATACCTCAGACGCAAACGGGAAGGCCCAGCAGGCGGGCGTCGACTGCACTCAGTTAGATAAGCGCAGTTTTTTGGACGTCACGAGTTGTCCTCTCAGCGAAACAAATGCTGCGTCGAAGGAAGATATTGGCAACGAAGGTCAGGATGGCTTTGTTGATGTTTGCTCAAGACGTCAAAGGGCTGGCGCAAAAGCCACCCGCGGTGACCAGTCTTTCGATGCAGAGCGTGCCAAAACCACTCGTAGTAGCCGTCACGGCACTCCAGTCGGCGGCATCCTCCACAGTCCTGTGTCGCTGGGCTGACTTTGCGGTGCTCAGCGTGTTGCTACGACTGCTGTTCATCTGGGAGGGATCAGCATGGACTGCACTGTTGAAGAT
>JAOWAR010099094.1:0-12271 GCA_028571005.1 Clathrina lutea | reverse complement strand
TTCAAATACAAGGGTGCCATTTTTACAGTCGCTATAGCAAGCCTCATACCCAGACAACCTTCTGAGCCTAAAATCATTGCACTGAAAGCATGAAGCACGATCTACCAGGCCAATATACGAATACGTATGACGTATACGTATTCAAGTACGTGCGGCCCGTAAAGGGTTAATGGGAGTATAGTACTATACAGGGTGATGTACAGTACTTCTCCAGTCTAGCAGGTATTGGCTGCATTTTCAGGAGTTACCTACTTCGATGGTTCCCCAAAGGGGAACATTTCAGTAGGGCCACAAGTTGTAGACACCGGTAAATCAAGTCGACTTCCTTGGCTTCTGCCAGCATTCATCAACGGTCAATCTCCGAAATTGGTCACACACTCGAACGCTGTGATGCTAACTGCAGACTTCACATCACCTTCAATATGGAATGGTTGTGAAGCTGGGCTCAATCATACGACTCCTTCTCACCACCACCTCAGCTGGAATTTTCTCTTGGAGTTTGACCCAGAGCGACCCAGCTCTGAGCTCAGCCGTCTGATCTGATTTCTCAAGTTTTCGACTAGTACATCTAGTAGGTATGCGCAAGGGACATAACCACTCCATGTTCTCAAGATGTCGCAACACCTGCCACCTGGTACCACCATACTTTCTCTCCTGATATTCTAGTGCCATCTGATACGCTGTGGCATCGTGCCCAAGGCACTCATTGGCCTTCAGTGGCTCAACACTGAGACACTTTTTTCAGCTGCAGCAGCTTGAACTCAGCCGACATAGCAGTTCTGTAAAGGAAGGCCCTGACGGCAGCTTTCCACCTGGGGAATTTTCTCTTGTTTCCCTCAAATGTTGGAATTGAAATCCTTTTTACATGTCTCCGTCGATCGCGTTCCACCGCTAGTAATTGTCCTCAGGCAGCCACTCATGATCTTAGGCTTTCGGTCTTGCCCAAGTTTTCTTCCTCGTGCTGAAGTTTGCTTTGTCGTTTGTCCTCTCCTTGGTCTTTCTTCAATTGAAGAACGAGCAAGCCAGGGCAAAAGCCTAGGCAAGACCGAAAGCTTGGGACCATGAATGTGGGTGGAAAAAATAAAAGCACAGGAAAATGGGGTCATTGCCTACACAGGGATGAACTTAAGGGGAAATATATAGCTCCGCATGAAAGTCTTCAGAACAAGGGCCTCTTCTGCTATAAATTGTTGGGTTTCTTCAAGTCCGGTGATCTGGCAATGATCTATTGACCAGGTAACGATTAGTCTGGCCATGACATGCCACATCATGGACTACGTTCCGGTTTCCAGAAAAACAGACAAAATGCACCAAGAAGACAACATCATCTTTCTTCGCCCATTTCACTGATATGGGTATTGTGTGAAGCCGACAAGATGCTCTTTTTCAGGACTCAATGACGTTTATGATTAGAGAGGCGTGTGCGGCAAGAATGCGGCCAACCGAAGAGCAGGTGAGGGCCATCCGACATGCACCCAAACCGAATTGATAGTTTCCATGACCAGTTTACAAGGAGCCCGGCCATGCTCGTGCATCCGCTAAATCAGCTTTTGACCAAGAAGAAAACCTTTACCTGGTCGAGGGACTCTGCTGAGATAATTCTAGACGTCGCTGTTGCCGAAGAGAACCTACCTGTTCATGTAGACAAGAAGAAGCACCTCGTACTGGTGGTCAACACCCCGCCTAATGGACTAGGGGCAACTTTGATGCACAAGTTCACCGATGGAATTCATCAGCCGATTGTATTTGCCTCCAAAATATTGCTGAATGCTTATCGCAGGTACTCACAGCTCATTCACAAAGCTTTAGTGATTGTGTATTGTTGGGGCAACTTTATGATCTATCTGAGTAACTGGCTCTTCACCATTTCGCCGGACCAAAAGGCACTGCAACGCATTTCGAGCCTGAGAGCTCAAACACCCACTATATCCCCGCAAAGTCAACAGTGGTGGTAAATAATACTATAGCTGTCGGACCATTTGCAGAACATTCCTGATGTTTAGAACTACAATTTAGATGGACTCATGTTCAGGAAAGTTTTAACGCCATCGTCAGTCTCCAGCACACGATTGATCTTCAGCCTTAGATTGACAAAATTTCTAGGAAGGTAGCCCATGAAGGCAGGGATATAAATTAGGGGAAGAATAGGGAAGAGAGGGAGGGAAGAGGAGAATAAGCTGCTTCCTCGGCCTGGAATTCATACATGACTGGCTATATGTTGTTGTATTTACAAACCCTCTGTCTGCTCTCTAGACATCAATGAATGCATACTTGGAGGAAGCAATTGTGTTTCCACAACCAATGGAGGAGATTGTACAAACGATGAAGGTGGGTTTACATGCTCGTGTGCAACTGGCTTTGATGGCGACGGAACAACCAATGGGACAGGGTGTGCAGGTATGGTCTTAAAGATCAAAGGTATAGGAAGAACTTGAGGTGTGTGCATCTCCTAAACGTCTGCCTTTCTAGTTCAACTGAAAACATTAAGAAGGACATTTTCTGTTCAGATTGAGCATGTTTTTGTTAACAGATGTCATGGCTTATGGTCTTGATCAATTTCACCATGACCTTCTTTGTGCGAAGCGCCGAAAAGTATGGGTCTTTGGTCTTGTTAACCAACAGCATGTTCAGATATTGATGTAGAGTACCCTTCATCGGTCTCCGCTGTCGATCTGAAGAGATTTAGCACAGCTGACAGAAAGCTGCCCAGCTGAAGGGCTGAAAGGTGTGATTGAAGAGCATGAAAAATGTTGTATTTTCTGGGATAAAGTATTCTCCCCCAACTGTTTTACTTGGTCATAACAGTCGAGCTTGGAAGTATTCGGCATCCAATAATCCTCTAAGAGTACTAATAATTTGGAAATTAGTAGTCTTTTGCATGCTAAAACTTCATTAGATCATCACTGCTCTTTGGTTGCTGTGTATGTATGTGAATGTATGTCAGATCTTACTTGGCCAGAAACGATTTTTCTAACTTCCACTCTCTAGATATTGAGGAGTGTGCATTAGAATTGCACGACTGTGCGTCCATTCCTGTTGAGGCGAAGTGTGCAAATACCGAGGGAAGCTTCACGTGCTCATGCCCAAGCGGCTACAACGGAGATGGAAGAGAGAATGGCACCGACTGTGCAGGTAAATCTGAAATGTACACGGCAGTTGACGCCTCCATGGCTTTGTGTCCGAGTACTGCCTTGTGCATTGATCACCGCGCAGCAAAGCAATGACATCACATAATTGACCTACTTTTGGCAACCGCCTGTCTTGCGTGGTCTTTCTCTTTCTGTGATATCCTTTACCAGAATAAACCTTTCTTCCTTCAGCACTTCACAGGAGTGTATTCACATCCATGTTACTGCCTCGGAATTAGTTTCTTGCCAGAAACTTACTTTGAAGCAAAAAAGCTCAGCAAAAGAGTTCGGCGCCCACCCAAAACGAAACCGTAACTGCATGTTGAACTGGTCCAATTGCTGCCATACAGATCCCTGCCAATCGGCAAAGAAGGTGAACTTACGAAGAATCGCCTCTCTCCCTGCGCTCGGCGGGTGAGAGACTATAATTTCTTTCGGCGACATCGCAACAGCAAGCTGCAAGACGAGGTCAAACAAGTTTAGGTGCAACGAAGTGAAATGAACACAACAATCGATATGCGTTCGTAGGCCTGCATGTACGTACATGTACTGATATTGTGATCGCAAGCAGTTACCTGCGCTCGCCATGGTTGATACGCAAGTACCTATTCCTTCCTCGTACCCTGATAATTGTCTCAAACTGCTGGCGATGATAAAACTCTCACTAACATTTAACCCTCGGCAGGCGAGGCTTTTTTGAGCTCCCCTCTGTCTGCAAAACTTAAACATTGTCTATTGTGATAATAAGAGAAAACGTCTCGTGAGAATGAAATCCTTGCCCTAGTAACTGTGTGTGAGCAGTAAAGTTTTTTTTTTCATAAATGAACATAACTGAATTAGTAATTCAGCCGATTTATTCATGTTTTGTAGGTGTCAACAATAGGAGATGCAACACAGATGAGAAGGAGAGGTAGCCAATGAAAACTAGGAGATTTGTCTGTGCTCCCAAGGCCCTGGATAAAGCACAGGTGAAGGGGCATGGATTTCTTGAACTTACTATCCCTAATGCTTTATTTTTCTAGATATAAATGAATGCCTGGTGGGCGGACACAATTGTGTGGTCACCGCTGGTGGAGGACTTTGCACAAACAATGAAGGAGGCTTTATATGCTCATGTGCCACTGGCTATAATGGCGACGGAACAATCGATGAAACAGGGTGTACAGGTACGCACACAAGAAAAGTGTAGGAAGAACTTGAGATATCTCCTTCTTGGCACATGTCAATGACAACTTCTGCACAGATTGAACGTGTTTTTGTTGACTTAGGGGAGGAAAGTACTGTTTCTTTCTTTTCCTAAAGAAAACCCTTCTTGTTTGGCACAATATCATTACTCTTGTAAAAGAAAAAGAAACTCGAAACTTTTCTACGCCGAGGATTACATTTACAACTCAACCATTTTGTTTTGCAGGAAGAAAGATTTTCTCTTGCCATGGGATCGATTTCATAGATAATATTCGTTCTCGATCAATTGTGACAAGTAAGTTGTTTCTTGCAGGGACGCTCTTTCCAGCAGTTTTTGTAGATGAGTTATTAAGGCAGAAACTTTGAAGCAGTAATGGAAAATGGAACGCAGCACTTTTTCCTTAACAGCATCATCAATGGCATGGGAAGACTTGGTTAGTGGCTAATAGTGTGAAAACACCAATGCAGTTTTGCCTGCATTGACTGCAGCGCTGACACCGAGACATCAAATTCTGGTTTATTTTCGTTGTTGTTTCACCATTTGTGTCTTTATAATCTCTGTGGGAAGTTACAATGTGTGTGTGTGTGAAAAACAAGAATTTCAACATGATATAAACTTTTTCCAAAACCTGAAATCCTCCCTAGCACATTGTGTCTGCATAAAAATGTCAACGAATGCACTGAAGGTACACACCAGTGTGTAACAGGACCGGTGGATATGTGTACTAACAGCCATGGAAACCACACATTTTTGTGTGTAACCGGATACAATGGCGCTGGATTAACCGCAGGCATTGCCTGTACAGATACTTCGCCATAGATCTTACACAGATTAAAACTGCAAAATCGAGCATGGTGAAAGTAATTTAACATCCGAGAAACATTGGGTGGATGTTTGTTTGCAAACATCTGAAATATCTTTTGGGATCTTGTGTCTATAACATTTATATTTATCTGTAACGAGGGAGAAACAATAGAAGAAAGGAAGAGATGAAGTTTCGGCAGGATTGGAAAAACCGCCATCTCAACCCGACCAGGTTTCAAATCCGGGTGGTCTACCAGGTCAGGCCTAGTGACCACATCTGATCCAAGTCAGAATGAGAGGAGCCTAAAACATCTCGCTTTCGCTTCATCTACTGCCCTAAACTGAGAGCAGTTTGGCCTTCTTCTGCTTCCACTTCGGGACACGCCACGATCGAACTCCTCACTCCATGGAGTCCAAGGGGAAGGGATATTCAAATGTAACGAGGAAGAACACTATAGAAAAAAGAAAGAGATGAAGCTTCAGCTAAAGTAGAATAAACACCACTCACCTCGACCAGGGCTCGAACCCGAGATCCACGGCATATGCGGCGCATGTGTGTGTGTGTGTGTGTGTGTGTGTGTGTGTGTGTGTGTGTGTGAACAAATGCAGTGGAGGTACACACCATTGCATAACAGGCCATCAGGTGCATGTACCTTTGGCCCAGTAAAAAAAAAGGCCACTGGCAACCGATAAATTAAAATGCACCTCGTAACATCCACACATGTCGCAGAAAAACAATTTTGGCAATCCCCTGGGCAACAAAAAGCATGGTATTCAAGATTGTGATGAAATGAGCGCTATCTTCCCATCCTAGAATTGAGCTTCAAAGAAGACCTGGTTCGAACTTTCAATGAAGAATACATGCCCTTTGAGAAAATTTCATTGGTTGATTTGACAAGCAGCCAAGGCATTGAATTTTTTCAATTTTTTTCTCCCCCATCTTACAGCCTTCACTCGAGGGGCTTCATAAGAAGCAATGCTGTCACTTACATCTTCAATATTATACCATTCTCGCCAGCCGAGCGAAGTGAAATAGGCGAGAAACGCAGCTCCCACTGGCTGCCATGACCTATACATTACCCTACATTTTATTCTGGTGCGCTGACAGGTGCCTCTCTCAGTCGTGTCCAAGGTCCTGTCAGCCAAGTACATAGTTTTTCCTTCTTGTCCCTCTACTCACCCTCCCACCCATCCCATTCTTCCAGTCGTGTGTGGTTGACAGCGGACACCCACCAACTAATAGATCGTGTGAAGAGGAGGAAACTATCATAGTATACACCTTACCAGATGACAATTTTAAGGAAACTAATGTTGGAGAGCTGAGATTGTAGCTGGCACTCTTCATCTGCTTTGGACTTCTTCATCCGTCCAATGTGCACTATTTCTGGTGCCGCCGTCCACCCTTTTGATTGCCTTCGGGCACATCCCATGCTGTCAAAGGCCAGATTCAAAGCTCTTATGCCTGTTTTCCATGTTGTTGACCCTGTCACCGAGGTGAAGAGATGTCGGCTGAAGAAATATGGCGCTAACAGCCCTGGACACAAAAAATTAGGAGTTGGTGCCCGTTGTAAACTACACACGACAGTTATGCAGCATAGGTGGTAAGGATGAAAATAAAGAAGTTTGATCTGCCTGCTCATCTGTGGAATCCCGTCTTTCGGGTGGGGGGTGGGGGTGGGGGCGAAGATTGAGCGTTGGTCAGACTATCCTGGACACAGACCCTAGCCTCGTCTACATGCGCATAATAAAGAAAACATTTACTCTTACGAATAGTCATCGACGACATTAAACATCGCCAATTTTATGTTATATAGAATTCCATACCAAGATATAGAAGTTTTGGTGGGAAAAACGAGGTAAAAGACATGAGGAGCAGACTTCGAAGAATCTTTGACCATGTTCTGAGTGGAAAAAACCAATCACACCGCTGCCGCACTTTATGGAGTTGGACATGTCTGAAGGTGACGAGAATTCTGCCCAGCGCACGGGCGTACCTCTCGACAATAGTTTTGGTTCTTCACTATGGACGGTGATGGGAACAATGGTGGTGGCGAATTTCACTTAAGCTTCGACAAGGAAGTCGTGAGTCCGATGGCGGCCAGAAAGATTTCTCTTTGGGGAATGGGAAAAGGATGGGGAAGAGGAAGAGGACACAAAAGGACCCTGTGTTGGATCTCCAGCTGGCCGTGGAAGGGGAACAGGCAGTGGAGGAGTTGGGAGAAGAGAAGCAGGAGTTGTGAGAGCACGGTTTGTAAGAAGAGAACGTGATGCAGTAACATTTTGTGGTGCGGAAAGAGGACACAGTGAGTGCAAAAGATGTGCTGCGGCCAGAGGACATGGTGGTGGATTGAATGTGGCACTGATAAAGAACGTGCCAGATCCCACCCTTCAGGATAAACTGGCCTTTACCCCTCACCATCTCCTACATGTAGGATCAATCTTACCAGAGCAGCAAGCAGCAAGGCAGTAAGCTTTTCAAGCCATTTTTAGGGCAGAAGTCATGATCGCTATTTTCAGCTTTTCCAATGTCTACACTTACACTCAATTTTTTTCTTCAACATTTTTTCCTTTAATCAATCCGGTAGCCAGCTTCCAGGTGGTCCTTGAGGCAGAGGCCCTACACTTAGCTGGAGAGCGCGGGGTGAAAAAGGAGCTATGCATGGACGAAGATGCTGAGAGCAGTGGAGGAGCGGTTATGTCATATTGGGCAACGGTTCATGATCAGGAACTACATCATTAATGGCTAAAAAAGAAATACCCGTGAAACCATCCAGATGCACCTGCGGTACATTTGTCATTGGATATGGAGCACACACTTCAATTTCTCACTGCTGCTTTGAGCTGTGCTGGGATCTTCCCTGCTTCTCATATGCTTCCGAAAGTAATTCCTTAGGCTGTTCTGTCCACACTTTTGGGCTGCAGTTTCGCATTTGGATATTAGAATCGATGACCAAAAAGCTTCGGCCGTGCACATGCATGCGTGTATGCCATGATGTTGCATGCATTGCATATGCATGGCCGACGTGATCTTGCGCCACGCTAGATACATCGATCTGCGCGATGCAATTAATACTCAGAACAGAAAATCAATCAGCTGCCAGGAAATTTTTCGCAGAACATATTCAGAATTCGGCTCAAATCTGGACCAGATGGCTGGGGAGGTTTGTGTACGAGTCTGCGCATCAACGGTTCTCTAGTCCTCTGCCCCGCTTTGACTAGTTTCCCAGGCCTTTACTCTCATTGTGTCAAGTTTATTTTTAGATTAGTTTTCGATGGTCGACCGTTCACACTTGAATCCGGACTTCTTTAGATTACCAGTTCTCGCGATCATGTGCGTATTTCGGTACCTGCCCACATCCGCTTCGCTCGAAGGTGTAGTGCTTCTCCTGAAATCTGCATACTGGGCGGCTTTAGCTTCCGATTTGTTCGGCTTGGAATTGCCGGCAGGTGTACCGTTTGACACTAAGAACATGGACCAGACTGAATCAAGCAAGGCAACGACATATGCTTTTTCCTGGGCTATCAAGCGATGGGCAAGTACAGAAATGCACCCTGTCGAGATCATGTCTGCTGTGAAGTTTCAAAAGCCGGCAATGCATAGCCGTCTCTCAGTCTTTGTGGTTTGCTTATGCAGGGCACCATTACCCTTTTGGTCATGCGTCAGGATTGCAATGTTTTTACACCTGTAGCCAAATAGCTCGCGCAGAAAGTGAACTGTAGCAGCTTAGAATAACTGCCCAAACCCAATAGCGAACTTCCAGGGCCAGTTCATAAGGAGCCTGGCCATGCTCGTGCATCCGCTACATCATCTTTAGACTAAGAAGAAAATCTTCATCTTGTCGAGGGACTGTGCTCAGATATTTCAAACATCAAGAATGCTCTTTCCGAACCTACTCCCAATACACCAGCTAACAATAGATTGTAAAACGACGTTTCAGCTCTGAAACTAGAGTTTTGTCATTTGCTCGATACCTGAGGAAGGCTCTAGTTTCAGAGTTGACACGAATTGCTCTAGAACTCAAACTGTAGATCAGACAGGACTGCACTTTGCGTGTGCAGCTTGCACATGCAAGTATCATTGGCAGAGCAAACGTACAGGCTAGGGCCAGCCTTTTTTTGCGATAAGCAAATGAACTCAGAAAGATCTGCATTTTGGCGACTCGATTGAACACACCGGATGTTTGCCAAGCCAGAATGTTCCTGGAGATCAGGACACAGACATGCACGGCGGATACCCTATTTTTGGACGGGGCATCCAGCGGCTGGTGGCATAGCCCCGGATGAGGACTTACTAGATCAGTTAGAAGTGCACCTCTTGGATCCAATGGCAGACACTACTTGCTCATTTAGACGATAACAAGCCCCTTTGTACTCGTGGTCAACACCCTGCCTAATGGAGTAGGGGCACCTTTAATGCTCAAGATCGCCGATGGAAGTCATTGGCAGATTGTGTTCGTCTCCAGAACATTGTCAAAGGCTGACCACAGGTACACACAGCTCAATTGCAAAGTTTTTGCAATTGTCTACAGCTTGGAAAAGTTTAGGTTTTATCTGTGTGACCAGCGCTTCACCATTTTGTCAGACCACAAAACACTTCAACACATTTTGAGCCTGAGATCTCCAACACTTACTCTAGCCCTACAGCCATTTCGGTGGTGGGAAATACTGCTGATGTCTGATTTCAAATACCATTACCAATTTGATGGACTTCTGTTCAGGAAATTTTTAACGCCATCACCAGTCTACAGTAAACCATGGATCTTCAAGGTTAGACTGACAAAGTCTCTAGAGAGGTAGCCCGTAAAGACTGGGAGATAATTCAGGAGAGGAGAGAGGAGAGGGGAGTTAGAATGGGAATAAGTTGCTTCCCTGGCCTGGAATTAGTACATCATGTAGCTGTATATCGTTGTACTTACAAACCCTCTGTCATGTTGCTCTCTAGACATCAATGAATGCATACTTGGTGGACACACTTGCGCTGCCACAGGTAGTGGAGGTGATTGTACAAACCATGAAGGCGGCTTTACATGCTCATGTTCAACTGGCTATAACGGCGACGGAACAACCAATGGGATAGGGTGTGCAGGTACGGTTTTAAAAATCAAAGGTGTGTAGGAAGACCTTGACATGTGTGCATCTCGTATTTGCCTGCCTTTCTAGGTTAACTGATAACCTTATCAAGAACAATTTCTTCAGAGATTGAGCATGTTTTTGTTGACCAAGGCCATGGATTACGATCAATTTCGGCACGGCCGCAGAAAAGTTGGGATTTTGGTGATGTCAATGGCTTGTTTAGATATCGATATAGACTAGCCTTCATATGTCTTTGTTGCCGATCTGAAGAGATTTAGCATGGCTAAGAGAACGCTGCAAACGGGGGTTGCATTTCAGATGTCTGTTTGTTGATGGACTGCGTACAGCCTCACCTGGACCTTCAAACATGGCCTTTTTTAGATTACTAAGTCAAGAAGATGTTCAAGAATAACATTATTTAGGAGTTAAAACGCTTAGTACTGGAGTAACCAGATGTACTCAGATGCTGAAAGTGAACTGCATTCTGACGTTTTCAAAGATAATCAGGAGTACTGAGCACTAAGTTACTGGGATTTATTGGATGTGGTCAAATGCTAAAATTCATAGTGCTCTCGGCCATTTTTCCCATAAACTGGTTGTATGAACCGGCCTAATTAAGCAAAGCTTGAGAGATATAACATGCTCACAGGGGCAGTTTCAGATGAATATCGATCTTGTTGAAACGACAAGAGCAAAAATCATTTCAGATCAGAAAAGGATGGCCATAACATAGTCTGAATTGACATGTCGCTTCGTGGAAACAATTATGCGCTGTCTTAAAATCGGTCATTGAAATCTCCGATAATCTTTTCAGACATTGATGAATGTGATGAAGGCACCCATGAATGCCATGCCAACAGTACATGCAGCAATGCTGAGGGATCGTACAGCTGTACATGCGTTACTGGACACACTGGCAATGGAACATACTGTACAAACTTTAATGAATGTGTCGGGACTCACAGCTGCCACCAAAACGCTACGTGCAATGATAATCACGGATCTTTCACTTGTACTTGTAACGAGGGTTTCAGTGGCAATGGTGAAGACTGTACCAACATAGACGAATGTAAGAAAGGAAGTCACAATTGCCATGTCAACGCTACATGCACCGACAGAAGTGGGTCTTATTCTTGTGAATGTCTTTCCGGCTTCAGCGGAGACGGTGTGGACTGCTCAAATGACAATGAATGTTCAATGGACACACATACCTGTCACAACCGAGCTCAGTGCGAAGACACAGTTGGATCATTCACATGTGTTTGCTTCTCTGGTTACTCAAGAGATGGTCAAAGCTGTTCAGGTGAAGGAGAAACTTTACAG
The DNA here is from genome assembly GCA_028571005.1 of Clathrina lutea. Lineage (NCBI taxonomy): Eukaryota > Metazoa > Porifera > Calcarea > Clathrinida > Clathrinidae > Clathrina > Clathrina lutea. The sequence goes on along the minus strand of JAOWAR010099094.1, from coordinate 757 downwards.
TTGTTATGTGAGGAAAATGTGTGTTCTCTGTTTTGAAAGGACCAAACTTGGGCAGTGGAAATGTACATTTGTGTACTGAGGGGACTTCTTTTCCGTATTAGATATAATGGTCTTGATGATTTTAAATGAGACGATAAAACTCTTTCTGTTCCATCAAGTAGAAAGGGAAACTTTCCATTTGGGCTGAGAGTTGTAGAAACTTTCTTCAAGTTTAAATCTTTGTTCGGCGAGAAGATTTATTTTTTTATGATGTTACTACTTAGTAGAAGGGGACTTAATCCAAGTGCAAATTTCAATGTTGTGAGACACTAGTATATCCAAAGGGAAGCTGTTAGGTCGGGCTGACGGATTTCAGCTAAATGGAAACTTTTTTGAGCCTTTTTGTCTTGTGTCAAGGAATCATATGACCTCCTTTTCAGACATTGATGAATGCAATGACGGCATCCACGATTGTCATGCCAACAGTACATGTAGCAATACTGAGGGTTCTTACAGCTGTACATGCGTTACTGGACACATTGGCAATGGAACATACTGTACAAACTTTAATGAATGTGTCGAGACTCACAGCTGCCACCAAAACGCTACGTGCAACGATAATCACGGATCTTTTACTTGTACTTGTAACGAGGGTTTCAGTGGCGATGGTAAAAGCTGTACCAACATAGACGAATGTGCAGAAGGAAGTCACAATTGCCATGTCAACGCCACATGCACCGACACGAGTGGGTCGTATTCGTGTGAATGTCTTTCCGGC
>JAOWAR010098984.1:0-10585 GCA_028571005.1 Clathrina lutea | reverse complement strand
GAGAAATATGTCATAGCTATGTGAGAAATATGTCATAGCTATGTGAGAAATATGTCATAGCTATGTGAGAAATATGTGAAAATGGCCGAAGAAGAAGAAAAGCTGCACTCTTGATTGAAGTCAGGAAGTTTGCCTAAACTATATCAGAAATGAAGCTGCTGAAAAAAGGGAAAGAGTTCATTAGAAGAGAAAAAAGCATATCCATTGTGAAGATTCTTCGTATCCGGGTGGGGGAGATTTGAGGAAAACTGTAAATGATTTTGACGGTACAGCAGGAAGCAGTTGTGGCTGTTTGTGTGGAGATGAAGATCGCATGTCATGCGCATGGAGACAGTCTTTGTTGGCACTCAGTCTCCGAAAAATGCACGCAGTTTCTCTTCTGCTGTTGGTGGGAGGGTATGTGCAAATGAGCAGCAGGGACTTGAGGAAGTGCTGCTCGGCCAGAAAACTGCCGCTTTGGAGGGGAAGCACCGGTGTCGATGTCTGCCATCTGCCGAATCAAGTTCACCCTGAACTCAGAGTGAGAGTATGATCTTGGACGATCAATCATACCTGGGTGAAGCTCTCGATACAGCTTGGACAGTAGGTAAGAGTGTGCCACAGCAATGTCCAGGAGATCGAGAAAAATGCTCCGCCAGTACTTCCTTGTAAGCTTACGGCGAAAGACACGGTATGCCAGCACCTGTTGATCGAAGGAGTCAACACCACCCATCTTCACGTTGTAGTCCCTGACATTTCGTGGCGTCTAAGTCGGTATCCGCTGGTAATGGCCATTTACCTTGGTTGAAGAGAGTTGAAGGACCTTTCAGATCTCACTCTCATGATCAACACAAAGGTTAAGAACAGCAGTTCTTAGGACACGAAATGAGAAAAGAAAAAGATGGTGTTAAACTCAACTACAACATGAAGCAACTACTGACAAAACACAACATACCGGCGAGACTCGATCACCAACTGGCACGGCCTCACAATAAGGGAACTGGCTACACCGACATCCGCCAGCCAGACCAACTCATGAAGGAGCAAAACCTGCCCGGCACCTGGCATCTGCCACTCTTCCTTTGTTGTCTATGAGGCCTCGTGTTCTATCTGTGGCCAAACATACATCGGAATGAGGCAACGCAGGCTTCACGACCGCGCCCGTGAGCATGTGGCCGCAGCACAAAATCATTCCAGAACATCCGCGTTTGGAGAGCACTTTGAACAGAAACACCCGCAGGCGTCCCCCTCCATGAAGTTCAGCGTCCTTTCACAACAGCGCGGCGTCCTCCACCTACACTTTGAAGAGGCGCTTGCCATCCAAACCCATCAGCCACCGTTGAATCGCCGTGAGGAGCACCTGGGAACTGGCTTTCTAGTCTGACTATTCTTTTCTCCTTGAGTCAAGGCTATGCATTGGCACACTTGTACCTCCCACACTCGTAATACTCACAGTCTGTACATGCATGCAGCAAATCACCTAGAATGCACGCAGTACTCGCTCACCATAGTTACTAACACATGCGGTAGACACCGACTGATCATACTATACACGCAATGGAAACATACCCCAACCAAGTGCACGTTTTATCACCCCACATAGCAACTTTAACACCTTGCACCCGCAAGTGGATTATGCACACTTTCCAAAAAAACACGCAGCTAGTCCTGACTCAGCACCAGATGAACTGATGATGGCGTTGACGCCGAAACGTCTTCTAAAATACTAGCACCACCCTTTTCATTTCTCACTTCGCGTCCTAAGAACTGCTGTTCTTAACCTTCTTTGATTTACCTTGGTGTTCCAGGCTGTCATGTCATGATCATGCCGTCTGTGAACGGTGGAGATCACGGTCCGCCGATCCTTCCATTGCTGGTACAGCACTTCCTGTGTGTGAACGTATCTTGCCGCACCTGGCACAGCATGTTTCTCAAGTCCTTTGGCGCCTTGCTTTAGCTCTACAGGCACCCCTCATCTGTTCAATTGCAGTGTCCTAGTCAGACACATATATGCCACGGTTGAGCAAACTGGTAGCAAGAGTCAGCAATAAATAAAATTTGTCAATGAAGACTGCAAAGTTTCAGTGGTCATGTCCCGCCGTTAGACGGTGCACCACTGCGTGTGTCAACCCATCTTCGTCAGCTGCACCCTGTCCGGTGTATGTCTCAAAGTTGAAAAAAAAGGCATTCTGGGCATCACAAGCAGCGAACGCTTTGAAAACCAATTTTACCGGTATTTTTTGGTAAATATTGCTTGAAAGAAAAGCAGCCTTTGCTCTTGATCACTCTTTCGTTGATTGAAAGAAATTGGCCTGGTTTCCAAAAAAGTTGCACGCCTCTCATGTGGTCATACAGGTATCCCAGCTTGCGTAGACTATCTCCCTAATCTTCTGTCAACAATATTCAAAAAGCATAGCAGAGACTTTTACCGCTTGAAGGTTGATGTCATAGAATGAGCATAATTACCGTTGAACACGATGACGTTGAGGCAACTTGCTGACGCCTTGGAATGTCAACAAGGCAAGGAGCTTGTACATCTCCTCCTGCAATAGTTCATTCCACTGACCTTGCTCATTCCTCCCATATGATGGCCTGTCTGCCAGCTTGGACGCTGCGTACCACAGGTTAGTCAACTGCTGATCGCGTCCACAACTTCAGAACTAAAACGTGAAATCGGTGGCCTCGTCATTCTCAGGCATAAAGAGAAGGAAATGAGGAAATTATGAGGAAATCAACATCGGCATACCTGCGACATGGTGCAAAATGCTGACCACCGCCCGCATGGCTGTGATGCGCTCCACGACCACGGCCACGGCCTCCACCATGGTCTCCCGCGTCATGCCCTCTTCCTCTTCCAAGGCCACCACGTTCAAAGGCCCCTCGTCCTCGACCTCCTCGGCCTCGTCCACGTCCACGGCCTACACGTCCTCCATGTCTGCAAGCACCCAGCTCAAACGCACCGTCAGGAATACTGTCGTCATCTTCATCACCGCCGTTGTCTTCGCCATCGTCATCATCCTCATCTTCGCTTCCACAACCCCCACGGCCAAGCAGAAGGAAGTCTAGGTCTTCTTCAGAGTGGATGCCGTTAATGCCTGAATCCAAAAGATTGATATACTCAACTTCAACGCCGTTTGCTTCCAGCTCGTCAAACAACGCAAGGGTTGCATGCGCGTCCACCGCGCTGGTGTACCGCCGGCTATGGTTTGCCTACCCAAACACCATCCCAAAAGCCGAAATTTTTCTAGAACATCCTCTTTTCTGTTCGGCCAATGCCTTCAGCATCAATGCAGGAGACCACATGCGAAAAATGGTTTCAGTTCGGTACCATAGTGACAAGCTGTTTAAGCTGTTTAGGCAAACGGCAATTAAACAAAAGCGTATATCGATCGAAAACAGTCGATCAAACGTCAAAAGGTTCTCTAACGCTGAGTGGCCATTTGTCTTTCAACTGTTTAAAGTGCGATTTATCAATGTATCTCCTCTGTTGCTGTCTAAACATGTTTATCAATGTATCTCCTCTGTTGCTGTCTAAACATGTTTATCAATGTATCTCCTCTGTTGCTGTCGAAACATGTTTAGATTTTTATAGGAGTCTTTATTTCCCCCTTTTCATTTGGGCACATTGAATTTTGCAGGGTTTTTATTTTCTGGTAAAAACCTAACCACAAAGTTTTTTATCAGTTTTAAAAACCTCTCACCATGATACTTCACCACAGGTCAGCACACCCATCAAAGAGATAAAAGCCAATTTATGCTAACCTAAACACTTGCAAAAGGAGAAGAAAAAAACAAACGGTAAAGGAACAACAGGCTAGGTGAGTGTCCGTCTGTCATGACAGCTTCTAGAGGTTGACTGACCTAAAGATCCCGCTTGCTGGCGATGTCTGAGCTTTCCGACTCCGCTGTGGTGAAATTTATCGTCAATTAATGATTAACATCGTTGCCAGATAGCGAGATGCCACCCATGGTGGACAAAGGCTTCATCTCGGGAGCGGCGCTGACGGGGGACAGCGATAACGACTGCGGCATTGGTACGACGTCTGTACAAGGTTTCTTCACTGGAGGCTTTCCGTGGGGAGTATCGGCCATTCTTGCCGGACGCACGGAGCCAGCTCGGTCGATGCAGTCATAATGCTGCACATTCGTTTCACTTTTGTGGCCCATGATAACGCACACCTCATGGTTAGAGTACCCCGCATTCTTGAGGTCCGTCACAACGCTCGCACGAACGCAATGGTTGGCGTAGTGGTTTGAAAGTTTCGCCTGTACCGACGACAAAGGCGTCATATTGGCAAGTGAATTGTGCCCTAAAGGAGCGCTTACAAGGCCCGGCGGCGCTTCTTACCCCGGGAAGAACGCGCTGGAACAACCTCTCTTGATTGGGATGTAGTCGGGCAAGGAGCCGGTGCAACGCTTGCACCTGGATTTCATCCTTCAGCATTCCGCAGGACCTTGAACTCCCGAGAACTGAAGCCGCCTGGCGAGTTCTTCGTCAAAAAATCGGTCTTGAGCAAGACATATTCCTTCTTGCGTCATTGACGAGGACAGAGCTTGACAGAGCTATGAAATGAGGCTTAACGCGTTTTAAAAGAACATCGGTGCCGCTGCTCGAACTTTCTTTCGTGCGTTTTGCGCTTGCATATTTTGAAAGCCTCAATGCTCTTTTCCAGGTGAAATGGCAGCGCGCCACGTTGTCTGCCGCTGCTAGATCTTTTTTCCGTGCGTAACGCGCTTGCATATTTTGAAAGCATTGCTGCTCTTTTCTTTGCGGGTGAAATGGCAGCGCGCCACGTTGTCTGTTTCGCGTGGGCACAACGATGGAGCACTTTTACAGGTCTAAGTGAGATAAAAGAAAAAACGTCCTTCTCTCCCCTCTCCCCTTGGGGACTAAGATTCTCGGAGAAGATAACGTTAAAATTGAAAAATCTAAATACATTAGAACCCGCAGCCGCAGTTTTATTTCGGAGTAAACGTCGCAGAAAGCCCTCGGCTCCGCCTTGGGTTTTCTGCTCGGTTTACTCCGCGATATAACCTTTGCCTCAGGTTCTAATGTATTAATATACTTGAATATGTATTATATCCATATAATAACCTGTTGAGAGTGGAGCGAAAGAATACTAGTTGGTTGCAAATTTTAAGTTGACTTCAAAGCCGTGTCTGCTGCTCTTCATTTATTAATTCAATGACTGTTTTTACAATTTTTCGTTTTCATTTCTTTTTTTTTGTCTCATTATATATTTATATTCATTTACTCATGTTGTTGTTTCTGTTTTCTTCAATTTTTATGAGTATTTTTCGGTTTATCTCGAATGGGAGGCCGTTTAGTTGACTAAGGTGGAATGGGGAGGATATGTACTTGAGAGTTTGTACGGAAAATGTCGAGGAGGTGTAATTGTGAAGGTGTATGGAATATAGGAAAGAAAACGTGTAGCAGAGGAAGATTTCGAGAGACCGGGTGTATGGTAAGTTTCAGGAAAGATAATATGAGGCAGAGGTTCTATTGTGGAGATGTTGGGAAGCTGAAGGAGAGGCATAACAGAGGAGGTCAAAGAGGGGTAGACATCGAGTGGGAAGGATAGGGAGGGTTGCAGGGGAGGGGGACAGGCGGAGCAGTGTAGACGTGATGCAGTACAGAGGTAATTTTAAGGCAGGAAGGCAGTACCCAGGTTTCCAGTCATTGATTCAGTCCAGGTGGGCGTCCATTACAAAAGCTTCTTCAAAATCGAGTCTTTGGCTTGTGGGAAGATCTCGAAACTGATATTTCCGGTCCTCTTACAAGCCCAAGGACATCTTGCATCTCCATATTAAAGAAACTCCTGCCATACATGAACGTCAATCTGGACCGAATCGACGACTGGAATGCATGAATGATCCTCAAAATCTTCAAGGTCACACGCCAGCAAGCAGGGAGTTGACTTCTTAGACACAACAAACCTTGGACACAAAAGCACAGCACACCTAGCCTGGCCCGTGTAGCGACCGGTAAGTCAATGGTATCCACCTTCACGAAGAGCAATTTCAGTTTCAAAACAATAAAAAAATGTATTGCAGTTCCTTTCCACTTACACCCTTCTTTGTTCTCCCAGAGGGCACCTGTCACAACTTCGAAGACGGCTAACGACAATTTTCAAAACCATCAAAGCCTTCCATCTGCTCATTATAAATTATTCTTCACGTACTCATCAGATTTGGAGAGTCGTCATCGATCTGGAAAATTAATTCTAAGTGGAAAACTGAATGCTTTTACAGACTGAATATGGAAGAAAAAGATGCGGGGAGGGGAGTAAGTTCCAAACAGTGGATAAGGTTGGAGCAGTTTACAGTGGTCCTGGACGGTCGACATGGATGTTGCTACTACCAGTGACTATGTCAAAACTTTCACCCAGAAGATTATTTTATCCATAATAGTTTCTGAAAGCTTATATTTCAAAGGATTAATTTTATTAACACTTCTACATGCTAAACGTCATGTGATGGAAGTTATTACGTCATATAACACCATATTTAGCATCTAGATTTTGGAAGTGGCAAATTTGGATTCATCTTGGCAGGCATCCGCTCAATTAGCCTGAAATTTCCCCTGTGAGTTCCTGTTGCTGACGCCAAGATCGAAGCACTCTGGCCGGCAAGCTCGCTTGGAGAGTACAGTAAAGAGAACAGGGAAGTGTTGAATCTTTCTTCTTCTGATGACGGATATGCTAAAGGTAAAGTTTGTTTCCCTTGCGTGCTGTTTTGCGGACTGAAGACCTTGCAGCTGCGCACCTTCATCACAGTTACTTGCAGCAATCTAGCAGTCCGTGAGAACGAAATTGAAATCTACTACGTTTGACCTTTGGTCTTCATAGACTAAGAGAAAGTACGGCTGTGTGCATCCTTGCCTACAAAACATCCGGCTCTTCTCATGCGAAAAAGATTTTGGTACTACAGCATTTCAGCAAAAATGTTGTCAAGCTAATATTTTGGCTCATTGAATTCGAATAGCTCTATATATGATGATATGTGCTTCAATATCATTTTTTAAGCGTTTATCAATGAACTCACTCCTCAGACACGCATTGGTGATTGGTGCAATGTTTGCTTGACTATAAGGAAAATCTTTAACAAACTGCATTAAATGCAAAGCAGCAGTATTTTCTGATTGAGATCCTCAAGCATTGGCAACGGCTTTGATGCGGCATGTGGCTTGGTTAAAGGGACAGTTTTAACAACCCTTTGACTTTCGATCGATCGTTTTCGATCGATTTACACTTTCGTTTAATTGCCATTTGCCTAAATAACTTTTCACTATGGTACCGGACTGAAGCCATTTTTGCGTGTGGTCTTCTGCATTGATGCTGAAGGCCCTGGCAGAATAAAAAAGAGGATGTTCTAGAGACAGTTCGGCTTTTAGGATGGTGTTTGGGTAGGCAAACTGTAGGCGGCGGTACGCCAGCGCGATGGACGCGCATGCAACCCTTGTGTTGTTTGACGAGCTGGAAGCAAACGGCGTTGAAGTGGAGTTTATCGATCTTTCGGATTCAGGCACCAACGGTATCCACTCCGAAGAAGAAGAAGAAGACCTAGCCCTCCTTCTGCTTGGCCATGGGAGTTCTGGAAGCGAAGATGAGGAGGACGACGATGGCAAAGACAACGGCGGTGATGAAAATGACGACGGTATTCCTGATGGTGCATTTGAGCTGAGTGCCTCCTCGGACTATGGGCCTTTAAGCTCTCAAGGTCGCTCAGCACACACAACTCGGCTGTCTTTAGGGCGATAAACATCACCTCAGGTGTTTGCAGGTGCTGAAAGTGCCTTCCCCTGGTCAAGATCTTGAAGAAAGAAGTCACCCCTTTTGCAGCTTTAGCCTCAAGGGAAGAAACCAATATGTTCAGGTGGTGGGTGATGGCAGTTCCTGTCACGGTCCCCCAACAGCTGCATCTGGCTCAGTCACAGCAAGCAATTTCTGGACACTTTCTGCTCACTTACTTTGTGTTCTGAATGCTACACTGCCACTGCTGCCAGCATTGCGTTCGCTTGCAGAATGTGGTTGCGGCACTGCAAGTAGCAACCAGAACACGAAGTAAGTGGAGAGAGATTGCTGCCATCTACTACAGTGACTAAGCCAGATTCAACTGTTGGGGAGCCATGACAGCAACTGCCATCACCCGCCACCTGAACACTTTGGCTTCTTGTCTAGAGGCTACAGCTGCGAAAGGGGTGCCTTCTTTCTTCAATATCTTGAGCAGGGCAAGGCACTTTCAGTAGGCCTGCCAACACTGGTGGTGATGTTTATCGCCCTAAGGACACCTGAGTTGTGTGTGCAGAAAAATACCTTCTGAAGCTTAATGTTTAGCGCTGAGTGTTTTTTGTCTTTCACCTGCTTAAAGTTCGATTTATTGACATTTCCCCTTTGTTACTGTCTATAATATACTTCAAACTGTCGAATATGTGTTGTCTCCATGTAATAATCTAAAGAGAATGGAGCGAAAGTATACCAGCCGTAAAGTTGACTTCAAAACCGTATCTTCTGTTCTTCGTTTATTAGTTTGTTTACCATTCACAAGTAATATTATAAAAGGATGCTTATAAATGAAAAATAAAGACAAAGATGAGAAAAAATAAAAATATTAAAAAACATTCTGCACTCACCGGCAATCCTCTTCTCCTCTTCTACTCTCACTCCACATAAACAGCCCGCTGTGCTTGAACAATTGCACACACGTACTCTCCACTTTCTCCTCACATTTCACACAACTACACCCACACCTCACCAAACCCCCTACTACGAACACATGACTTCCAGAAACACATCAACTCCCGTCCACACCCCACCACAACCACTAAAACCCCCTCTTATTCCACATACATGAACTTTTGATTCTTTTTTTTCAACACTCTTCACAGCTCCTCACTCGCCTTTTGATCTGAGCACAAACCTCCACGCACACACACTTTCTTCCACATCATCAATTCACACACCACCCCTGTTTCCCCCTACTTCCCATCACACCCAAAACTTATCTCATCGACACCACTTCTGAAAAATTCTGTTCCAACAACACGCCTCGCACATCTGCTACTGCCCGACTCAACCGAACGCAATCTGGATAGATTGCGTGCGGAATTTCACCAACAACACTCCTGGAACATTCTACTCAAACGATGCCCCGAACATCTCCTGTACTACCACCTACCACTCTCTTCACCACCGGCCAGTTTAACTGAGCCGAACTTTTCAGACCGCATAAGGAATCTGAACTACGTATACTACAACCCTTGGACAAAGTCTATAACCAACTACTAAAATCTTCAAATTCCTCTGTCTCTCTTCCTAGCTTTCTCCTGCTCTCAATGCTTCTAACAATCGACCACAATAGTCATTTATAACCCGACGAAGGCTACCACAATGTAGCCGAAACTGTTGTTACATACATACATAAGCTGCCACGGACTGCAGAATCAAAAATTCAAAACGGTGTTTACAAAAGTCAAGTTTGCACATTTCAGAGCTCCCCGTACCGGCATACATCGTACGACACGCAACCGACATGCAAGCAACGTTTATTATCAATCAGTAAGATTTCTTTTTTCATCTTGTTAACATAAGGATGGCATAGAACGCCGAATCATTTCTTTCACATCTGATAATTCATGGCTGAATACCAGTTTTTATATAATAGAAAGGCATCAACCAGTGCCTTCAATATTAAGTAACAATAAAATGTGTAGTGTACCATGTGTAAGTAGTAAATCCACTTACCTCTAGCGAAAGAAGCTTCGAGTCACTTCAATTGAGCAGAGCTTCGGAGAGAGATACAGTAGAGCAGAGAGAGAGAGAGAGAGAGAGAGAGAGAGAGAGACGAGAGCGGAGAGAGGGAGAGGAGAGCAGAGAGAGGAGGGAGAGGAGAGCGGAGAGAGAGAGAGGAAAGCAGAGAGAGAGAGAGGAGAGCAGAGAGAGGGAGAGAGGGAGAGAGGGAGAGAGAGAGGAGAGAGAGGAGAGCAGGAAAGAGCCAGTCCTGGCCTCTAACTTGGACAGATTTAGGCACTATCATGGCCACACGATCCAAACAAGCCCAGCCATGCCGGATCATATATGCAGGTGTTGTATGTGAAGCCCACGCGTTCCCTCAGTTACTGCTGGCAGGTCACGTAACCGGTGGAGAACAGTGAATCGCAAAGAAGATTTTGCTTACCCCCTTTATTTCATTGCTGATTGTAGGTTTTTTTCTTGTGGCCAAGAATCGGGATGAAATGACGCAAGACAGCATGCACTACCCTTTAGTAAGCGCACCTGAACTGAGGTCAACAGTTTCAGAGAAGGCAGCGGTGCAAGTATGGGAATATTCTTCTTTCCCCATTTGTCCTCTGAGTCAGGTTAGCAACTACTCACCGAACTAGTTGGAGCACATGATGGCCACCAATGATCGATCGATTACCCCTTCACTGGTGTCTTTTTTGCAGTTTTTTTCTTTTCTTATCTTTTGTTTTCTTTTGTTTTCCTCTTTTTGGTTTCCCCTTTTTGTCTTCAGTTTATATTTCCATTATGGCAATTTTATTCTTTTCGTAATTTACTTTTATTTCCTTGCTTTATTTACCTAAATATTATTATCTTATGCTTTTAAG